>APFE030039262.1:16833-28905 GCA_000404065.3 Pinus taeda | reverse complement strand
AATTAATTCATCTTGAGTTAATTAGTTGTAGAAAATCAAACATGAAGTCTATGTGAAGACATGCAACAATTTCCCCTTTGATTGAGGAAGTTGTCCCTTGATTAAGGAGATCAGGATGAGTTGTACTTTGAGTTGTAATTAGTTAGCTTAGTTAACTGAGTTAAGTCCAGTTAGATTAGTTCCAACAGTTTGTGGAACTGATTGTGAGTTCAGTTAGTTAATGTAGGCATGCATGTAACTGTTGTACTTCAGGTAACTGCATATTCTATCATAAATAACTCATGCATGTCAATTCAGTCAGAGACCTAGTTGAGATCAAAGGAAGGGACAATGTACTATCAGTTGGTGGATTTTTCTTATATAGGAAACTCATCCACGCAGAAGGAATTATCTCCTTCAGGATTGCGCAATTACTACTGAGCCAAGTGAGCAGTGTGAGGTGGGAATTCACACAAGTGGAAGCATTGGACCCGAGGAAAAATTGCGCAAGGAAATAGGAGGCTTGGAGGGTAGAGGAGAAGGTTTGTGAGAAGCCTTTGACTGTCTATGAGTAGCAGAGGGATTGTACTGAGAGCTAGATAGCTTCCGAGCTAAGGCTTTGTGTAATCCAGATATATTTCCACTTGTATGATAATACAAAGATTGGGGTTTTAGGCTGAGGCTTTCCCAAGGTTATTCTTCTATGTTCATGTGTGATTGATTTCTCTTCATCTGTTATATGTGTTCTATTTGATCTTTGCCCATATTCGATTAAGTTTCTGCAAGTTTGTTGTAGAAGTAGATCTAGTATGTTGCTTTAGTATATTGCATTATCAGGTGATCTACAGTGGGAAAATTCTACAGTTGGATGTTATCTTTTTAAGTCCCTATGAACACATCAATCCTATGCTCCTCTAGAATATCTTTTACCCTTATATTCAATTTTTGGAAGTCCTCAATGTGCTCCATCATTGAACCATTTTGTTTGAGATTTATCAATTGGCTAAAAAAAGTGTTGCTTTTTGTATCCTCATAATGTGCTATCATTTCATTCATAAAAATAGCCCAAGTGACAATTTGTTTATGAGAGAAAACTGATTTGGATCCAAATATAAAGTTGCAATGTGTACCTTTTGTGTGTTTTTCACATTATGGAGATAAAAAAATTGCTCCATCTGTAGTATCCATGTTCCAGGATCCTTGCCATCAAACTTCATCATATCAATCTTTGGAACATGGTGGTTGTTCGATCCAATGTTAGAGTCTGTGAAATCATGATTAACATTTATTTGTTCTCATCATGAGTTTCCTTTACTACCCTTTCACCATTAGTAAGAATTTCTTGTAGAAACTTTGTCAAATCTATCTTCAAATTTGTCTTCAAATCTTCCATGCTTGTCTTCAAATCTATCTGCAAATCATCCATATTAGCTTCCACGCCATCCATCTTAGCTTTCATGTCGTCCATCTTAGCTTCCACATCATTCATCTTAGCTTCTACGCCTTTCTTTAAACCATCCATCTTAGCTTCCACACCTTTATTTAAACCATCCATATTTGCTTCCACGCCATAAATATTAGCTTCTACGTCTTTCTTTAAACCATCCATCTTAGATTTTGTTACTATTTGTGTGAGTGACATTTGTTGCACTTGGTCTCATAATTTTGATATATCTTGTTGCATTTCTTCCTCTTCTTCATGAATCATGCTAGAGCTTTCAGGTTGCTTACTAAGTGTTTCCATTTTCTTTCTTCAGGGCATCAATTATCGATAATAATGATTCACTATGCCCTTTGAATTCCTTCAAACTAATTTTTCAAACCAAGCTTATGCAAAAAAATTTAAAAAACTACACACCTTTTTTTTTCACTTTGTAGGAGCTTGATATTGAATCTGATGTATTTCTATAATTTTGGATCTCTAAGGTATGAAATTTTTTCCTGCAGTAACTATCTAAGTAATATTTCTAACTCCGCAAGTCTGATCAAGATTGGATTCTCCAATGGAGAGTTATGCCAAATCTCCCATGATGACGTGAGTATAGACTTGTTTATTGTAGCGAACTTGTACGACATGTCGTGGGTCACTGTTTCAACCTTAGGTTCTGAAAATGGTACCCAAAAAACTTCTTTCGAAAATTCAATTTGATGCTCCGAGAGAAATTATGACGATTTTCCCAAGGTGACCTTTTTGGAATGTAATTCGGGGGTCTGAAAAACCCTAACTTCCTTAGAATATATCTACGAAAATATAGTGAGACAGGAACTGAAATTTGGAGCCAAGGTTCAAACTTATTTCTTCTCAAATGGGTTTTTTTTTTTAGCTTCTGAAACTTCGTAGAAAAGTGTTATAGCGAACATTCCACGATGACCTATTTTATATGAAATTATGGAGCTTGCAAAATCGCTAATTGCCTCAAATCATATCTCTGCAAATATAGCGAGACAAGATATGAAATTTGGACCCAAGGTTCAGCAAGATTTTGTCTCATATGGGTTTTATTTTTCTCTTCTGAAACGTCACAGCAAAAACGTTATAGTGAAAATTCCACAATGACATGTTTGGAGCAGCGAAACCCTAAAATCCAAAGCTCTAATACCAAATGTTATGAAACTAGCTCACAAAGAGATAGAAAAGATAGATCAACACCCAAGAATTCAACCTCTTCAAGGGGGCAACCTCCTTTACATTACACAAATGAAAAATTCTTGGATGATACAAGTGACAAAACCTCCTTTCTATATATAGGAGTCTAAGGGGTCACAATATAACCAAGCCAACCTAACAATAATAATATAAAGGCACAAAAATAACAATAGTGGGATTCTATGGGGCACAATAATAACAATAAGGGATACAATGACAATAGTAATGGGGAATCACTAGTATTATAGGGACTTCACATTTGGTGTTGAGTTTGACCAACCATTCATTTTCAAGATTGTTTGTTTGTCTATAACTTTTTTCACTTACTGGTGATTGCTTGAAGGTTCTTAGTTTCTGCTGATCTGGAAGTTTTTTGGTTTTATCTCATCTTTTTCGACCATCGTGGTTTTCTCCCTGACAATCGTGATGAAATCATGGATGTGTTAATTACAGTCACGATTATCGTTGTTTTTCCTATGATAGGTGTGATGATCCCAATTTTTTAAAAAAATTAGGTTTTTCTTCTTTATTTCATTATTTTTCCTTCTAGCAATGGTTTGTAAGTGTGATTATAGTGTTATTGTATTGGTTGACATATTTTTCTAACTACAATTGCCTCTTGATTTGGTTTAAGTGTGTTTGAAGCTTGATTTTCTTTCTAGGGTTCCTAGGGTTTTTAGGTCACCCTTCATTCACTCATTAATCTCTTCTTCATAGATCAGTTACCCTTGTTCAAAGAGTCTTTTTGCATCTGGACATATTTTTCAAGTCACATTTGGTTCTCTGGTATAAAGTTGTTTTCATTAGTGTCGAGTCGAGTAGATGCTTTGAAAGTCACTTTATTTTTGTTAGCAAGCAATAAGTTGCAAAATTGTTTGTTTTTTGTTGAATCGAAAGGAAGTGCTTGTTGTTATTCTTGTGTTTCGGAAAGTGAAAGTGTGTATCGTTGAAGTATTTTCGAAACATTTCTTGCATTCAAATCGGAAAGTAAAAGAGATTTTCAAGATTAGTGAATTGTTTGAATTTTCTTTTGCTCTTTTGTACTAATTTGCATTGATTGCGTTAAAGTGAAAAGAATATCATTATTGCATCTTCAGTGAAATGAAAAATATTTTCATTTTTGTGGCATTGCATTTGTTAGTAAAATGAAAGATTAGATTTCATTTTTACTTATTGCATTGAAAAAAATTATTGACGCTTTTTATATTGTTTGTTGCATTGGTTGGTTGTTTCTCTTCCTTCGTTAGAATAGCCTTCATTGAATGAAAAGTTTCGTTTTCATCATTTAGTTGCATTCTAGGAACAGGGGACACCATTGAGCCCTCAAAACTGAAACTTAATTCAAGATTAAACTT
The DNA here is from genome assembly GCA_000404065.3 of Pinus taeda. Lineage (NCBI taxonomy): Eukaryota > Viridiplantae > Streptophyta > Pinopsida > Pinales > Pinaceae > Pinus > Pinus taeda. The sequence goes on along the minus strand of APFE030039262.1, from coordinate 24,924 downwards.
AAAATTTACCTTAATTAACCTAAGGAGTATTTGAAACATTAACGCTCATACTTAGTGGTCTAGGTTAGAAACATGTTCCAGCATCTCTAAAACTCAACAATTGTCGTTTGCAATACTCTTGCATTAGACAAGTGCTAGCATGGACTTGTGCTCCTCGTACCATCAAGTATATAAAAGGAGACCAAGTTTGTCGCCCTATAAACATGATACACCGAACACAACATTCGGGGATATTTCTTGCGCATATGTCAACTCCTTGGTAAATTTATTTGCTAAGGTGTATATTGCAATTCACAGTTACTTGGTAATCTGTTTTGCATAGAGTTACTTGAGTAGTCATTTCGATATTTTCTGACTCCTTAAACTTGAAAAGATCATCAAGAACTTGTCCTTTCAATCTCGCTAAACCAATGAAAGTGACCATAGTCACCTTTTCATCCTTTTCTCGACTCTTAAAAGATGAAAAAGAAATTTTTTTTTTTCAAATTCTAAAAATAATTGCCCATGATAACATTTCGAAACCATGCAATTTCTTCTTGGCCCAATATTGAGTAGATCCTTGTAAATTTTATTTTTAATTAGCCCTCAATGAATCTCCGCCCCTTTTCTTCACTTGAGAGAAAGTCATCATGGTTGAACCATTGGGTTCACCCCAAATTTCCCCTTCGTTGTCTAATACTGAAGGGTCTTCACAAGGAGTCCACTTGGAACTTCCTCATTCACTTGAAGCTCAAGGTTTTGAACTTGGGATTGTCCCGAGCATTCAACCCCTTTCTTCTCATCCACCACCTTCGGATTCCTTGTCACCTTAAGAATCTGATCCAGAAACCCCTGAGAGTCCATAGGGTTTGTCTTATATCCACCAAATCTGTTATTTGATCATGTTTTGATATCTCCTCAGTGTCCTTATAGTCCTTATGATCAACCTGGTGCTCCTTTGGAGTTATCTCTTGTTGAGCGCCAGTATTGCAACAAGAATGCTGCAACTCCTAGGTTACCAGCTTTACTTTATCAACCCGGGGTTCGTACAAGCTTAGAGGTGACAGTGTTATATACACAAGTAAAAGTGATGGTTATGCCTGTTGTCACTGTTCAACTGGCAAGAGACCACTGGGGTTTTCAAGCCAGACTTCTATGAAGTCATAAGAAGCTTTATTTCTTGATGGAAGAAAGGTAAATCTACTCTAAGAGAGAGCTACTCTACTGCAATAATGGAGAAGACTGGAATTCAATGCTAAATCATACCATTTCCTAATTAACTGCTAAGAAACTATGCTTTGCAGAAATGCTAAATCAACATGAACCAAATGCTATTATCTAAGTTATAGAAGTAAGAAGCATCAAAAATCACTAATATGCAAGTAAATAGAACGAACTAAATCTATTTTTTCCTTTTTGTCTTTTCATGCAAAATCAAGAATGCAAACTAATTTGTTCTGGTGATGTGGCAGGTGAATTAAGGATGTTTGAGGATGGCTGGAAGGGTTAGGAGATGGTTAGATGGTGTGGGATACCTTTGGGAGGCTTTTGGTGACTTCCTAGAGGTTTTCCCTCAATTTGGCCTCAAAACAGGCCATTTCAGGAAAACCTATAGGATGTACTAGAAACCTACACGATTCACTGTAAACCTACAGGGTACATTCGAGAGGAAAATGTGAGGTGTTAGAGGTGATGGAAGGCTTAGAAAAGGTGTTTGATGGGTGGAATGGAGTGGGAGAAGGTCTAGGATCACTCAAAAGTCAACAAAAAGATAGGAGATGGTTGGATTCACTCAATGTGCTTGGAAGAATTTCTATGAAAAATGATGAAAACTAGTGAAGATGATGGTGAAAACAAGGGATGGCTAAGGTGGATGGAGTGAAAGGTAGTTGCTGGCTATGAAGTATTAGTCTCCTCCTGAAGCACCTGATCTGCATAAAACATGTATATCTTCCAAAAAGTTATGTAAACAATAAACATTCTCATAAACTAGAAAAGCAGAATTAATGAATTAACTGCCTACATTATGCATGAGGAAAGTTGCTGAAAGGAATGAAAGAATGGATAACATCTACTGCAAAAATGAAGATGAAAAATATGATATTGGATTCCTACCTTGAAAAACTAACCAAATACTAATTTAATGACAACAAACTCCAAATCTCATAAAAGAAATAGAAATATGTGTTTTTGGGGCTGCTTAAGGGTCCCTTCTTCAAGTCCTGATCCCAGAGGGAGGAAGTGAGGCCGAGACACCTGCTGAAAACCTTATGGTGCTCCTTTTATCCCTGCTAACCTATTACTAAAGTAAGGCACAAATGGAAGAAAACTAATAAACAACCAATCCAATCTACACTACTTGCAATGGAAATGCATCTAAAAGCAAATTAACAATGAAGCTATGAAACTACACTAAACATACATATACAAGAAAGAGGAGCTTTAGTTGCTAGGGTTGGGCCCTAACCCAAGAGCTTCAGCCCTATGAGTTAACTCAATGTTGGCTCAAAACAAAACTCATTCTTATTACCAAAACAGAAAATTACGTCAATAAAACTTTCACAAGTCTGGAGCTCGAAAATAACTTAGAGTTTTACAATCAAAATCTGAATCCTAATGAGGCTATAGGCCTCTCTACTTATACAACTGAATTCCCCAATGACTTCCTTAAAATCAGGGAGGCTTGGCTCCCAAACTCAAGATAAACTAGCTCTTTGTCTCCCACTTGTTTGGTTGCCTTCTAATCCTCATGGCTTGGTGGCTTGCACTCCGAGCTGGTGTGATGGATGGAGGAATATTCGAATGAGGGATAAGTGAATGATGAGAATTTACCACCGACAATCCCTCTCCCTTGTCCCATTCAAGTTTTAACCTTAGTATTTGCAAAAATTCCTTGATTTTCTCCTTCAATCCTGCATTCAATGCATATTAGTCCACTAGGCATAATATCCAACTCTAATTCATCTCATAAACAAAATATAATAAAAAACATGTAATAATTTGTGAGAAAAGTTGGTTTAAATAAGCTAGGAGGTAAATTAAGGCCCATATAATTACCTAATGATGAGGTTCATCATCACCCCCTACTCAAAGTGTTGCTCATCCTCTGAGCAACTCAATCAATATCCATATCCTTCATAGCTCTAATGGCCTCCCTGGCAACCCATGCCTCTACTATGGTTTCCTCTTCTTGTTCATATAAGCCTGCTTTCCTTTCTACCACCTTTCACTGCCTCCTTTCTTCGTCTTCCTTCCTTCCTTCTAGCATTCCTAAGAGTAGTGGTGGACTGAGTTTCGGCCAATCTAATTGACTTTTAGCCTTTGCATAGATTGCTTGTACATGGGTGTCCTATTTAGTTCTTCTCTCAATCTTTGAGGAGAGTGGTACTCTCTTATCTTTAAATTGTATGGCAATGTGTTCCATCTCCTTAGGCAAGCATGTATGCTATCATCCCCTAATAGCCAGAACATGTCCTCAAAATTTGAAATTTCTTGCTCTTGGGTAGTAATATATCTAGGTGCAAGCTGAGGATAATTTGCAATCAAATTATGGGTACTGATGAGGGCCATGGCATCTAACTGTTCAGCTCTGATCATAAGAGATTCAATTTGCTCTCTTACCAATATCTTCTTCATCTCTGCAGCCCTTGACTCCTCATGGTTCGTCCATGATGCCAAAGCCATCAACTGTAGATCTCCTAGCTTGGAATTAGGGTCCCATACATTCATGTCTCTTAAGGCCATGTTGTGCAAATAAAAATCAGCCATCTTGGACCTATATTCTAGTGTGTTATGATCACAAAGACCAATGAACTACCTATAGTCATGAAATGCCATGGTGCCTTTCTGTGCTAGGGACTTGATCTGGAACTGTAGCCACTGTTCCTTGAGGTATAGGGCATAAGATTTAGCTGGAATCCTACACTAGATTGCTTCCAAAGAGATATTGGCCATACATGCCAATTGATTCTCTCTTTTGTGCAGTTGTCCTCTCAACCATTCATTTTCTGTCTCTAGTTGATTTTTCATTATGGCCTCTCTGTGTCTCAAGCTACTTCACTCTCTGCCCATCTCCTTGAGCTTCTCCTCCATGTTCCCAATGTATTCCACCCCCTTGGATTTGGCGATATGCATCCATCAGTGAGTTTTGTCTCTCTCCTTCTCAAGCTCGAAGAACAATGGAATAGCAATTTTTTGAGGTATGACCCTGCCTCCCTCAATAAACATGTAGTAGGAGTCAAGGATAGGTTGGGGGCTAGGTTCTTTTCACTCTGGATCCTCTTCTTTAGTTTCTTTCTGCTTTCCTACCTCCCTTTCCAATTTTTGTGCCTCTTGTAGGTTCAATAGAGTATCCTGTAGGACTGCTTCTGCTTCCTGTAGATTCTGCTATGTATCATGTAGGATTGCTTTTCCCTTGGAGGAGGTTTATCTAGTCATAGGCCTTCTCACATAGGTGATAGGAGACTTAGGGGAAGGCATTTTCTCCTTTTGTTTAGGGAAGTCTTCAATCACAATGGGAATTTTGGTTGGTGTTTCAGGTTTCCCCTGTCTTATTCTTGTGCTTTTCCTTGTACTGAAATATAAGGGGGTTTGCGTCTGTCTTTTGCCTTTTTTCTTGATGGGGTTGCTAAAACCAGTGAGGGCAGTTGGTGCCTCTCTCTCAGTCGGTTTTGGAGACACCCTAGGTGACTCCTCCTTGTTTTTTGTCCCCTCTTTTCCATTTCTTTCTTCACCTATGTCCTTCCTTTATTCTTCCTCTTGTAGATCCTCAACATCTTTATCAGTTTCCTCCTTAACATCCTCCTCTATTTCTTCATCATCCTCCTTCTCCTTCTCATCTTCTTCTTCATCTTCCTTATTTTCTTCCATTTCATCTCCTTCTGCATCCATCTCACCTTCATCTCCTTCTATTTTTTCTTGTTCCTGCTCTACTTCTCCTCTTCCTCTTCACTGACAGTAGGACTAACATCATATGTGAGAGATTTGATGTCTTCCTTTGCCTACATGTCTCTGAAAACTTACCATGTTATAGGAATTCTGAGGTTTTGGAGGGAATCTTCTATAAGGATTCTAATCAACCCATGGTGAGCTAACTGTTGGGAATTTCCCTCTTGCACTTTGATGCTTGAGTCTATTAGTTATTGCAGCAAGAAGTATGGTATGCTGAGCCTGTGGTGAGGGGGTGTTTCTGCTCCAAATCTCAATTCTTCAAGAAGCCTAAAATGATATCCATAGACCACACTATACATACCCTCACATGAAATGTATTTGATCAGTTGGTAGCTTACCTCATTCCAGGGATATGGTGGACTTTCTCTCCTTACTCCATTTTTTTCCTCAATGGGTTCCTCACCTTCTAAAAATAATTTCCTTTTGGCAACATGGCTATCTCCTTTGTCTTCCTTCCTCCATGGTATTCCTAGGGGAAGTGTGGTAACTCTGCTGATGAGTTTAGGGGTTACTTATATGGAGAGGCCTCTTACCACAATAGTGGCATGGACTCTGGTGAGTGGAATGAGGGAGAGAGCAAAATCTTGGGCCACCTCATCATCGTACCCCAAGAATTTTTCGAAAAGCCCCATCCAATTATGCCTTGTGAAGATTTCTAGTACTTGAGGGTGTTGTTGGATCCTCATAGTGTTTGTGGGATCCCTCCTATTAAACCCTCCTATCACCTTGGTTGGTGAGGTTTTGAGGAGATAAGATGGTTGATACAATGCAGAAGTAAAAAACTGAGATGACTGTGTGGACAATTTTCTTGCACAACTACCAAATTCACTCAAACTAGAGGATTTTTTTGATCAATTTATTTGGAAAGAGGAATGTAATTACAAAGCCTACCTCTTCATAATGTTTGCTATGGTCAACCCTCGAGATTTCCCCTCTGAAACTCCTCTCAGCCTATCCTGTAGACTATCTTTATGTATACTGTAGGAATTCCTATGCACGATCTTTTAGGAATTCCTGTGCAATCCTGTAGGAATTCCTGTGCAATCCAGTAGGAATTCCTGTGCAATAAAATGATGGAGTTTTGCTTTCGGTAGGTTGCCTGGATATGAGAGTGAACTGTGAGAGTGAGCCTCGAGGAAGTGAATGCATGAATGCATGGGGACGATGATTATTTCCTCTTATGGTCATTTGGGGTGAGGTGGTGTGCTGGCAACAGAGGTACGCTTCCATTTTTGGACCGTTGGTCCCCACTACCACCTCATCTCTCCCCACTCCTCATAATCAGCTCCAGCCTTATGCATCCATAGCTTTAACTACTTTTGTCCTTCTCCTTCTTTGCTTTTGAGTTGACTACTGCCATGTGTGAGAGAACACCCTATTTTGTCTTTGTTGACTAAGCGAAGGTGGCGAAGTTAATTGACCACCTTTTCGCTTATAAACCAACTTACTCGTAACCTTTACACTTTTTTGACTACATGATGCATATGAGAGAGCAAGCGGGATACTTACCTATGGTGCCAATACCTTGCTGCATTTGTTGAAGGCCGGAGGTGCATGTGGTGTGTATTAGTTGCATTCCATTTTTCTTCCCTTCTTGTTGCTTTCTGATGATCCCTTTATTGTGTAGGTACCTATTGTTGAAGATGGTGGTGGTGCTACTGCTTTGGAGCTCCTTCTACCCTTGGATCATCATGATGGAGGCCTGTTGCTATTATGGTTTGTATTTTGTGGGATAGGCTGCTACAGGATTTCCTACAGGATGTCCTGTAGCTGCTTCTCCCTCAGAACTCTTAATCATACACTTTTATGGGGTTGTGAGGATGGTGACATGGATGCAGAGAGAGACTAGGAGTGTGGAGAATGAGGAATACTCAGGTGATGCTCTCTATTTCTCCCTGTTTCCCTTCTTTTCAAAGACTATCAAATTTTTTTTAAAACTGATTTTGTTTTTAAGGGTGAATGTAGGAGTGATGGAATGACTGTGAGTAAGGTATGGTGATGGAATGATGATGGAGGGGGTGCTATTTCATTGACATAGTAGGTCATTGTTTTCTTTAGGGTTGCTTCCTGTAGGATTTCTGCGTCACTATGATTTCTACAAGATCATTCTGTAGATTTTTAGGGGATCCTAAAGGTTTACAGGGGATCCTATAGAAAACACAGTCTTTTAAGGGTGAATATAGGAGTGATGGAATGACCGTGAGTAAGGTATGGTGATGGAATGATGATGGAGGGGGTGCTATTTCATTGACATAGTAGGTCATTGTTTTCTTTAGGGTTGCTTCCTGTAGGATTTCTGCGTCACTATGATTCCTACAAGATCATTCTGTAGATTTTTAGGGGATCCTGAAGGTTTACAGGGGATCCTATAGAAAACACAGTCCCCTTGTAAACTGAAGGAAAGTAGTGGAAAAAAATGAGAGAAAAGGTAGAGTGATGAATGAAAATGAGTGGAAAAATAAAAATGTGAGTGAAATAGGTCTCTTGGATATCCTCCTTTGCTCTCTAATCATCCATCTTGCTGCACTACAAAAATAGAAATTTTCATGATTTTTCCCTTTTCTTTTTTCTTTCTTTTTCCTTTTTTTTTTTGAAAACAACTAGGCTTCCTCTGAGAGGTTTTCGTCCTAGTTGTTTGCCTTGGGTGCCTCAAGAGGGGTTTTCACCCAGGGATCTTTTTATTCTCATGTTTTATCCTTTTTATTTATATTTATTTTATTATTTTTATTTTTTATTTTTTTTATTGACACTACTGGGCCCCAAGAGGTTTTCAACTCGATAGTGGGACTCAGGCGCCTCATGGAGGTTTTCACCTAAGCCTTTTTTTTTTGTTCTCTCAGTGATTTGATGAGGCATGAGCTAAAACTTGCTCCACTATCATCATTGTTTTATTGATATCATCAATGAACTCTTGCCTTGACAAAGGTCTTTTGTAGGTTTTCAATTGGTATCCATTAACAAGCAAAGGAATAGCCTTTTCATCTATGGTTCTACCCTACATTGAACCATTATCATGGCATCTTTCTAAAACATAAGGTCCTACCCATCTTGTCCTTAACTTTCCCTTGAAATCTTTATACCTAGAATCATATAACAAAGCCCAATCACCTTCTTGGAATTGCCTTTCCTTGATGTTCTTATCATGCCAAATCTTCCTTTGCA
>APFE030039262.1:896-15468 GCA_000404065.3 Pinus taeda | reverse complement strand
AGAGTCTTACTGATAAAGTAGATAGCATAAGGGAATTTTTCATCTATCTAACCTAGGGCTACTCCTATGGCTTTTTGCGACGCATCAACATGAATATGAAAGGGGAGGGCCCAATTTGGGCCTCAGAGAATCGGTGCAGTGGTTAACTTGTCCTTTAGGGTGTCTGAGGCCTCTTGACTTTTTGACCATATAAACTTAGAGTCCTTGGAAAACAAACAAAATAAAGGAGAGGCCAACTTGTTGAAGTCCTTTATGAACCTTCGGTAGTATCTAGCTAACCCTAGGAAACTTCTGACATCACTCTACTTTTGAGGAGGTGGGACCCATTAGATGACAACTATTTTGTTTGGGTCCACCTGCAGTCCTTGCTGAGATATTGAATGACCTAGCACGGTCCCTGCAATCATCAAGAATTCACATTTTTTGGGACTGAGAGACAAGTTCATTTCAATGCATTTGTGCAGTACTTTTCCTAGGTTGGACAGAGCCTCTTGAAAATCACAGCCATAAGGTGTAAAATCATCCATATAAATTTCCACCACATCATAGACTAACTCAGCAAAAATACTCATGACTACTCTTTGGAAAGTGGCAGGAGAATTGCATAGGACAAAAGGAGGTACCCTATAGGAAAAAGTACTCGAAGGACAAGTGAAGGTGGTTTTATCCTGGTCTTCCGGGCTGATCTGGATTTGGTTGTACCTGCTAAATTCATCTAGGAAAGAGCAAAAATGTTTCCCTGCCAGGCCATCTAGCACTTGGTCAATGAAGGGTAGAGGGAAATTGTCCTTCTTTGTGGCTTTGTTCAATTCCCTGTAATCAACACAAATTCTCCACTTACCATTTTTCTTTGGAACTAACACCAAAGGAGAGACCCACTCACTGTCAGAGAAAGGGTAAATTAATCCTGCATATAGCAGTTTTTGCGGTTCTTCTTTGACTATATCTTTAAGATTTGGATTCGCCCTCCTTTGGGGTTGTCAGTCTAGCTTGCAACCCTCTTTGATGTATATGTGGTGAGTACACACCGAGGGGTGTACTCCCTTCATTTCTTTGTAACTCCAAGCGAAGGCTTCTAGGTTTTTCTTTAGCATGTTGCATAACTTCTCTTCTTGGAGAGAGGAAAGAGATGGATTTATTTTCAAGGTTCTCTTAGGGAAGAATTCTATGGTTTTGACATAGAGGGGGTTGGATAAATGATTGTTCCAGGTTTCCTTTACTACATTTTCTAAGGGCAATATGCTAGGAGTTGGAATTTGGAGTAGATGTTCAAGCAAATCATCCTCGTCTTGTTGTCCTCCTCCCACAGTTATTTCTAAAGTATAAAGTTGGGCGAAATAAACTTCATCTTCTTCCTCCTCCTCCAACCATAAAGGTAAATCATGCTCTAGAGATGGATGGGCAGGAGGGTACTCCCAAGATTCAATGGAGACCATCACATCCTCTACAATCCCCTCAGGGGTTATTGTGGACCGGTCTACAAGTTGTAGAACTGTTGTGGTCTTCCTCAATGAATTTTGGAGGTTGAGCTTGAGCATGGTGTCCTTGGTATTCAAATTAATGGTGGCCACAAGATCAATCAAAGTGTGTGGGAAAATGGTTCCATTGATGTGCACATCTACTACAAGGCTTTCAGGGTCCAAATATTTTGGACAGATTACCTACCCCAGCATTAAGTCGAGCAACTTTCCATTGACATTAATGGTCAGGGCATCCATTCTTCACCTCCATGGATGCTTGAAGCACTTCTCCTTAATCAACTTATTGTAAATAGGAACATATTTTATTGCCTGGAGAAGTGGAATCTTTACACATAGATTTTTCAATTCTCCCAGAAGTTCAGTCTAAATTGGAGTAGGCTGGAGTGGTTGGGTTAATTTCTCAGGAATGGGTGGATTCACTTTAAGAATGCTTTCCTCTCTTCCTTCCTCGACCTCCCTAGGTGGAGGTGGAGGTTGGTTATCCAGGAGAACTCTCCAAATCATAGGTTAATCTCCTGGATTTCCACAACATAATTTGGATAAGATGTCTCTCCATTGTATGCTTGTTGAGCCTATCTGTTGTTTGGGTTCGAATTTGGCTAGGAAGGCATCTGGGGTTGCTTGGGTGGAGTAGAGTGTAGCAACTATGGTTGGGTAGGTGATGGAGGAAATAAGGTTGGAGCATTGTTGTATTAGGGCCTCCACCCCTGGGGCGGTGCATTCCACTGAGGTTGTGGCGCAGCATATGGTTGAAATGACTAGTTGGTTGGCTGGGAGTGATACTGAGATGCGAAGGACCAAGGAGGGGGTGTTGACCAGGAAGGATGAGCAGGGGGTCCCCAAGAAGGTATGGTTGTGGTTTGGTTGGGGTTGTAATACACATGGGATGACCCTTGCATGCCCTTTTTGTATGGTCTAGGCCCATGAGGTCTCCTCTAGTTTATGTAGAAGAGCTGCTCAGTGACCCCTTTAGCTCCTTGATATACAACTTTGAGTCCAGGAAAAGAAGGGCACTTGCCTATGGAGTGGTTTTCTTCACAGACTGAGCAAATTTCAATAGAATTCAATGGACATTCATTCCTAGGATGCCACCTGGTGCATCTAGGACAAAAAAATGGCCAAGGCTCTCTATGCTTCCTCCTGCTTTCTCTTAATTTGCATCATGTCCATTTACAAGGAAAGGGTTTGCAACATCTCACTTTTGAAATATTCCAGCATGTTTCCAATTTCACCCTTGATGGATGAGTTGGAAGAGGACGTACTAACCATAGGTTGACTACCCCTATCCTTTTTCCTTGCTACCCTAGAATGGTTTCTAAAGACAGTCTTGATATCCTCATAGGGTAATCGGTAGATATATCCTGCTACTAACAACTGTAGGGTATCCAAAAGATCTTCCCTTACTCCCCTAAGTAGGACCAACTTTAGTGCCTCAGGGTCAAGTGTGCACCTCGCCCTTTTGTAACTAAGCTGGAATCTTTCTTCGTAATCCTCTAGGGATTCATCATTGCCTATGGTCATCTTGAAACTTTCCTCTTTAGTATCCTTTGACTGACAATAGTCTCGATATTTGTTGTCAAAGGCTTGCTGCATCTGAGCCCAAGTTGTGATGCTATCCCCAGGTAAACCCATGAACCAACACAATGTTGCATGCGTGAGGGTATATGGAAATAGTTTTAACTTCTTCTCATCATTTGTATAGTCATAGGTTCAGCATATAACAACAAACTCAAATAGGAAAGTGTCAGGGTCTTCTGTGATCAAGCCATGGAAATGAGGTAGGGCATAGGGGCTTATATTTTTCATCTTAGTGTCACCATTGGTTTCCCTAATGGGGAAGGCACCCTCAACTCTCTCTCTATTCCCTCTGTCATTTATGTTTTCATCCATTGGTTCAGTAGGAATGGGTTCTTCTTCTTCTTCCCCTGTAGGTTCTTCAAATACAGGTTTCTCACCTAATGGTTCCTCCAGTTCACAACCACTGAAGAAGAGGGAAGGTTGGCTATTTGATGCAGTGGGCCAGGGTATTTGGAAAAAATTTCCCTAAATTATCCCTATTCCTATGAGGCATGAAAGGAAATGTTTTTGGTTTGGTTTTTTGTTTTTTTTTTCAAACTTGGAAAGTACTTTGCAGAATTGAAATTGTTGATTGAATTAAAACTACTGACTGAATAAAAAGGCTACTTGCTAAATTGAAATCTTGCTTGCAAAATGAAAAGGAAAGCAAAAAATTGAAAATTGAAAAAAAAGGAAACAACTAAATTACTTTTGCAGAAATAAACTAATGGAAGAATATTGGAGACAAGAAATAGAAGAAAAGAAAGCAATAATCACATTTTACTCAGACACCTCCCTAGAAACGGTGTCAAAAAGTGATGAGCACGAGTATTGTAGCAAGAATGTTGTAACTCCTGGGCTACCAACTTTACTTTATCAACCCAGGGTTCGTACAAACTCCGAGGTGACACTGTTGTATACACAAGTAAAAGTGATGGTTCTGTCTGTTGTCATTGTTCAGCTGGCGAGATACCAATGGGGTTTTCAAGCTAGAGTTCTATGGAGTCAGAAGAAACTTGATTTCTTGATGGAAGAAAGGTATGCAAAATCAAGTATGCAAACTAATTTCTTCTAGTGATGTGGAAAATGAATTAAGGATGTTTGAAGATGGTTAGAAGGGTTAGGTGATGATTGGATGGTGTGGGAGACCTTTGGGAGGCTTTTGGTAACTTCCTAGAGGTTTTCCCTCAATTTGACCTCAAAACAGAGAATTTTAGGAAAACCTACAGGATGTACTAGAAGCCTACACGATTCCCTATAAAAACCTACATGATTCCCTATAAACCTACAGGATATAGATGAGAGAAAAATGTGAGGTGTTGGAGGTGATGGAAGGCTTAGGAAAGGTGTTTTGTGGGTGGAATGGAGTGGGAGAAGGTCTAGGATCATTCAGAAGTCAACAACAAAGATAGGATATGGTTGGATTCGCTCCATGTGCTTAGAAGAATTTCTATGAAAAATGATGAAAACTAGTGAAGGTAATGGTGAAAAAAAGGGATGGATAAGGTGGATGGAGTGGAAGGTGGCTGCTAGCTATGAAGTCTTAGTCTCCTCCTGAAGCACCTGCTCTGCATAAAACATGTAAATCTTCCAAAAAGCTATGTAAACAAGAAACGTTCTCATAAACTAGAAAAGCAGAATTAATGAACTAACTGCTTACATTATGCATGAGGAAATTTTCTGAAAGGAATGAAAGCATGGATGAGATCTACTGCAAAAATGAATATGAAAAATATGATAATGGAGTCCTACCTTGCAAAACCGACCAAATACTAATTTAAAGACATCAAACTGCAAGGCTCATAAAATAAATAGAAATTTGTGTTTTTGGGGCTGCGTAAGGGTCTTTTCCTCAAGTCATGATCCCAGAGGGAGAAAGTAAGGCCAAGATACCTAATAAAAACCTTATGGTTCTCCTTTTATCCATGCTAACTTGCTACTGAAGTAAGGCACAAATGGAAGCAAACTAATAAACAACCAATCCAATCTACACTACTTGCAATGGAAATGCATCTAAAATCAAATTAACAATGAAGCTACGAAACTACAGTAAACATACATATAAAAGAAAGAGGAGCTTTGGATTCTAGGGTTGGGCCCTAACCCAAGAGCTTCAACCCTCTGATTTAACTCAATGCTGGCTAAAAAAAAAGTCATTCTTATTACGAAAACAGAAAATTACATCATTAAAAATTTCACAAGTCTGGAGCTTGAAAATAGCTTAGAGCTTTGCAACCAAAATCTGAATCCTAATGAGGCTCTAGGCTTCTCTACTTATACAACTGAAGTCCCCAACAACTTCCTTAAAATTAGTGGCTCCTGAACTTGTGATAAACTAGCTCTTTGTCTACCACTTTCTCGGCTGCCTTCTAATTCTCATGGCTTGGCTTCTTGCACTTTGAGCTGGTGTGATGGATGGAGGAATATTCGAATGGGGGATAAGTAAATGAGGAGGATTTACCTCCTAAAATCCCTCTCCCTTTTCCAATTCAATTTTTAACATTAGTATTTGCAAAAAATCTTTGATTTTCTCCTTCAATCCTGCACTCAATGCATATTAGTCCACTAGGCATAATATCCAACTCTAACTCATCTCATAAACAAAACATAATAAAAAACATGTAATAAGTTGTGAGAAAAGTTGGTTTAACTAAGCTAGGAGGTGAATCAAGGCCCATCTAATTACCCAATGATGAGGCTCATCATCTCCTCGTACATCTTAGATTCATCCTCGCCAATTGTTTCCACCCATGGATTCAGAAGGTGAGATCCCAACCTTTTCTCTGGGTCATTCAGAAGTTTCCGCTACTCACACTCCTCATGTTGATGATGAATAGGGGTATGAATTTCCTACAGAAGGATTTCCTTTTACAGGAAGTGTCCCATCCCACACACTTCCTAAAACCAGTGGGCCTATGTTTCCACCTGGTTATACAAACCTAGCCTAGTTAGTTTCAGGTACTCCCAGTGCTTCTTCTTTGTATCAAAATCCAATTTGGTCTTCAAATGCCATGCCTACTACTTGTCTATTCACTCCAAACATGACCTCTCAAATTTCTATACAAACTATTGTTACATCAGTCCCTGTTCAACCTACGATCTCATTGCAACCTGTATCGTCGTTTCAACTGTCTATTCTGGTACAACCAACTGTTTCAGGTCAAGTTTCAGTTAGTTCTTCCACCCCTCCACCAAGTGGACAGAATGTGCCACCACCTGGGGGGGGGAATCTGAACATTCCTCTTGTGTTAGGTGAAACTCACATGAGAAGATTACAATATCACATGGTTGGAGTTAATCAACCTTATTATAGTGGTATTCCTAACCCCGTTGGTCCATCCGGGTTGGGTAATATCCAGTATCGACAGCCTTATATGACTGAGATTCCACTCCAACACAGTTATGTCCCATATGGTTCGCAAGCCTTGGTCAATCCATCTTACACTCCACAAGAAGGAGCTTATATCCATCCTGGCCAATGCACTAATCCTAGTGGATATGGTCAGATTCAATTCAAAAATTTCCAATACCCATAGGGTATATCCCAAGGAACTATCCAACAACCCTTACAGTAGCAAGGGAAACCATTACAGTAGAAAGGGAAAACTTTACAACAACAAGGGAAACCTTTGTAGTAGTCTCAGCAACTTTTGCAACAACAAACTCAATTTGTTCAGTAGCCTACTCAACCTTTGTACTCGCAAAGCCAACCTTTGCAACAACAAGGTCAAACTTTACAACAGAAAAGCTAGCATTTGTAGCAGCAAGGTCAACCTCTGCAACAACAATCTCAATATGCTTATCAACAAGGTAAGCCCTTGCAAACACAAGGTTAACCCCTACAACAGTAGGGTCAATCTCTTGAGGTCTAGAATCAACAGGTCCAATGGCCTTTGGTAGGTCAATACCAAACCTACCTCGAACCAAATCAACCTTATGGTCATGGTACCTTTCAGTGGGGGAAAAATCAAGTTCCCTATGGTCAAAATCCTCCGTTGTTGGGGCAGAATCATTACCAGCAAGGTTGGAACCCATAGTTTTGTCCTCCTCAAAGGCCCTACATGTCATTCAATCTGTAGTTTCTATTTTTGGCTACTTTGGAACTCCCTGATGTCTCGAGGCTCACAAATGATCCTATCCTTCATTCACCTTACTGGCCTCCTGTTACAACTAAAATCCCAAGTGATTTACCTAAATTCGAAGGAAAACCTAAAGAGGACAGGCAAGCCCATGTGATGACATATCACTTATGGTTCTCTTCGAATTCTTATGTTGATGATTCTATATATCTTCACCTCTTTCATAGAACCTTAACATTGCTACCGCAAAATGGTATGTCGAGTTACCTCAAGGTACCTATGCTAACTTTAACTCTTTAGCTATGTCTTTCCTCACCCACTTCTAGTTGATAGTTCGTTATGAAATTGGCACTCATTTGCTAACATCTCTCAAGCAAGATACCGCAACACACATTTCCGATCATATCCATGAATGGAGACGTAGGTGTCACCTCATCAAATTTAAGATTCCTAATGATTTGTTGACCAAATGGTTCACAAAATCATTTGTAAACAATATTGCTAAGGATATAGTAATGGGTGGATGTGTTACCGAGGATAAAGATATTGCTTGTGCCTAGTATCTAGACTTAGTCTATTCCCAATCTGGCATGTTATATGAGATGTTGCATGATGCTCCAAGGCCATCTTCAGATCCTACTATGAAAACTTCCAAGTCCCCTGATGTACCACCTTTTGATGGTATAATTGAATAAGTGACTGAGACCTCTACTAAGACTTCTTCAAAGAAAAAGTTTGTTTCAGATGCTAGTTCCAACCATCCTTCGAAAATTTTGTCAAATCCTAATAAAACCTCTGAGGTACATGTTGTTCAGTCTATCACAGTAGATAAGGCCTCAAAGGTAAGAAAAAGGGTAAAGGTAAAGCCAAAGTCGATACCCTGAAACAAGATTCACCCAAATCATCTGTTGTTGATGCTCCTAAGAGAAAGTCAAAATATCCTTGCCTCATCTGTGAGGAAGACCATTATACCAAGGATTGTCCCCAATGAACTGAAGTTAACCATTTATTGAAAGGGACTCTAGCTATTTTGAAAGAACCTTTTCCATCTCAGCAGACACAATTGGTAGGCCAACCACAATCCTCTTCCTCTTTTGGTTCCCAAGTTTTCATGATGCAAGGTTCATTGCCTATTTCAATCGCTACTTGAACACATGACTATCAAACCCCACAAAAGCAGATGGTGGAGAAAGAAGCCACTAATATACCTTCTACTTCCACTCTGTCTAGTTCCGGTCTACTCCATATTGAACGTCCTAACAATGAATTCGTAATCCGACCACATCCCAAAGGTGTGCTTCTGAAATCATATTATAATCTGAATGCTAGAGCTGCACAACATTATAATATTGTTGAAGATTTAGCTCAAGCACCTTCAGCAATGTCTGCCTTGGAAGTTCCCCAAACATGTCCAATACAGTGGAAATCATTATTGTTTGCTATAGGCACTATTGATCCTGCCGATTCGAGTTTAATTACTTTTGATATTGAAAACCACGTTCCTCGTCTTCCTCATCAGATTGATTTTCTAATTCAAGTTATCATTAAAGGGAAGATGATCCATAGGATTGTTATTAATGAAGTTGCTTCCACTTGCATCATGTCTGTTTCATGCTGGAAGGCCATTGGCTCTCCTCCTCCCAATCAGTCCCCGAACACTTTGGAGGCCTTTGATGGCAGAGGCTCCCGTCCATATGGTATTCTCAGAAACTTGCCTATCACGATGGAAGGAAAGACTGTTGATCTCGAAATGGAAGTTGTATATGTGAATCTCAATTACAACCTTCTTCTCGGGAAAAGTTGGACCCACGTTATGTTTTGTGTAGTTTATTCTTTGTTTCAGGTGCTTCATTTTCCTCACGAAGGAAAATTTGTCACCGTCGATTAACTATCTTTTTTCTCTTCCGGTACGTGGAACGACAATGTCCCATATGTGGGAAATACCGAAATTCCTTATGAGAGTGTGGGGGCAGGTTTTTTCAAAGATTATTCTTTAATGGGTTCTTTTACTCTCCCACCTCTGAATGTCACTTCGGTCAATATGATCTCGGTTTCTAGAGATCCTTGGATTATTCCGACTCTAGATCAAATTGATTCATTTGGTGATTTGATTCTATGTCGTTAAGTCCATTAGAACAAGCTTATCTAGAAATTGTTTTGGCTTTGACGACTGCTTCATAAATTCATGTTGTTTTAAGTATGAACCTGGATACTTATGTGCCATCTCCTTGGCTTGGTTCACGGGATTCTCCGGATCCTTTGAGCGAGACATTCTCCATCGACAAAAGTATCGTTAAGGTTATGTCTCTGGAAGAAACTCCTTGGAACGATCTCCATCATCATTCTTCATTTCTTCCCAGCCTTAGTGAGATGGCTTCATGTCTTGAAGCATTCGTTTCTCATAGCCCAATGCATCCACTTCAAAAACATATTTTAGTGCATGAAGTCCTATCTGAAGGTAATATGGGAAACATTACTACAACCATGCCTCTTGAGATTTCCATTAAACCTGAGATTGTTGAGAACATTCATATTGGGGTTTCCCATTCTCCCGGTGAGATGAGGGTTTACACTGAAAATTTCGTAGAATTTCGAGATCTCTTTACGTGGTCATACGAGGAAATGGCTAGTATTGATCCAACAATTGTGATGCACGAAATACCTACCTATCTTGGTGCAAATATTGTTCGCCAACGGCTTCATCCCGTGCATCCTCGGAAGGCTGCTGCTATTAAGGTAGAAGTTGAGAAACTTTTAAAAGATGGATTTATTTATCCAATCCCATTGACAGATTGGGTGTCTAACATTGTCCCTGTTGCTAAAAATCAAGGCACAATTTTCATCTGTGTTGATTAACATGACATTAATCGCGCATGTCTAAAAGACAACTATCCCACTCTGTTTATCGATCAGACTATTGATGAGTGTGCTGGGAGTGAGATTTTCTCATATGGATGGTTTCTCGCTATAACCAGATCAACATCTCACCTGTTGATCAACATAAGACAAACTTTATCTGTCCATGGGGCACTTTTTCCTATAAGAATATTCCTTTCGGTTTAAAAAATGTTGGCGCTACCTTCCAGAGAGAAATGTCTTATGTGTTTCATGATATTTGACACATTGTTCAACTTTACCTTGATGTCTTACCAGCCCATTCTTCTAAGCGTCATGACCATCCAGACCACTTAAGATCCATCTTTCTACAATGTTGACATTATAACATTCATCTTAATATGCATAAGTGCATTTTTTGCATTGAATCTTGTTGAATCTTGGGTTTTTTTGTTTCCCACAAAGGTATCCAAATCGATCCTTTAAAAGTTGAGGCTATTGTAAAATAACCCCCACCTACCTCATTCCTTCAATTTCAAATCCTGCAAGAAAAGGCTAACTTTCTTCGTCGATTCGTTCCTAACTACGCTGAGCTTGCCAAGGGTTTTACTCGCTTACTTAAGAAGGGGACACCTTTCATTTAGGATGAAGTTGCCCAGAAATCCTTCGATGCTTTGAAAAATAGGCTTATCACTACTCCTTTATTGCATCCCCATGATTATCGATGTGATTATGTCCTACACTTAGTTGCAACTGACAGTACCATTGCTATGGTGTTGGTTCAAGATGACGACAATGACAACGAACATGTGGTTTATTATTTAAGCTTAAATCTTCTTGAAACTGAATCTCAATATGTCCATGTCGAGAAAATTTCCTTGGCAACTGTCCATGTTGTCCAAATATTTCATCAATATATCCTGTTATGGAAAACCACTGTGATTTCTAATTTCAACCCCATAACATAAATTTTGACTTGTCAATTACTTGGGGGCAAATACTCCAAACGAATTTTTATCCTATAGGAGTTTGATTTGGAGTTTATTGCCACCAAATTAAAGAAATCACTTGTTGTTGTTGAATTGATATGTTCCCTTCCATCTGCAAACACTTCTATTGATGAGAAGATTCATGATTAGACTCTATTTCTCATCAACACTCTTGACCCATGGTATGGAGATATTATTGTTTATCTTGAAACCCAGACCTTTTGATCTAATCGACGTCGCATCTAGCATCAGTCCCAACCCTATCGGATTCTTGTTGATACATTGTACCGAGTTGGTGTTGACTCTATTCTTCGTAGATGTCTCACACTTGAAGAGGCTTAACAGGTCTTGAATGACTGCCACTTTCGGGCATGTGGTGGTCATATGTTAAGCTATGCCATTGCTCAGAAAATTCACCGCACTAGTTATTTTTGGCCTTCCATCTTTAAAGATTGTATTCTGGCTATTCAGAAATGCCATGAATGTCAAATTTTTAGCCGCAAGTAGTGCACCCCACCAACGCCCTTCCACCTAGTAGTTACCATTGGCCCATTCGCAAAATGGGTAATAGACTTCATGACATTTAACCCTCGCTCAGTAGGGGAGCATGACTATATTATTGTCACCATCGACTACTTCACTAAATGGGTCGAGGCGATGCCCACATATAATGTTGATGGTATCACTTCTGCTCAGTTCCTCTTCAACCAAGTCATAGGACGTTTTCACATTCCTTAAGCCATTGTAACTAACCATGGATCACATTTTCATCAGTACATGATGGCAAAGTTGTCTACTCAATTGGGCCTTCATCATGATAGCTCAACTCCTTACTATCCATAGGACAATGGCCAAGTCGAAGCAATTAATAAAGTTATGATTACTATGCTTCAACGCACCATTCAGAAACATAAAAAGGACTGGAATCTGATGTTATTCTATGCTCTCTGGGGTTACAAAACTTTTTCTAAGATGACCACTAGATTCTCTCCTTTCCAGTTGGTTTATGGTTTAGAGGAAACTCTCCCAATTGAATGAGAAATCCCTTCACTCAAATTAGTTGTCAAATTTTTTCCTAATACCTCACCTGAAGAGGAGCAGTTACTCTACCTTGAGAGGCTTGACAAGACTTGTCGCATTGCTGCAATGGTAATCAAAGCCCAAAAGAAACGTTTCAAAGCTCATTTTGAGTAAACCGTTTCTCCTCGCACTTTTTCTGAAGGCGACTTGGTCCTCCTTTATGATCAGGCTAATGATAAGTTAGGCATTGGAAAGTTCAAACCTATATGGCATGGGCCATATATCATCAAACATGTCTTACAAAAAGGAACTTATGAGCTAGTTGATTATGAAGGAAATGCATTGTCACAACCCCATAATGGATTGTATTTGAAAAATTATTATGCGTGAAATTCATGTAATTAATTTTTGTACATTAGTGTGTGAATACATTAGTGTGTGATTTTTTATTTTTGGTGTGTTTGCTTTCTTTGCGGACATGTGTTTTTCTACTTACCTTGTGTTTTACTCGGTTTGCAGATGTCGTCAAGTCCTTATGTTGGTTTTGTTGATGTTTCCCTTCATAGAACACATAACTTGTCTTCTGCAGCTTGGGAAACCTTTTCCCTTGATGGCGAGTTGATTGGCTTACAACGTATATGCCTCGGTCGAACAACTAACAATATTGTTTAATATAGTGCAGTCATTGAACTATTTTCAGAAGAAGTTTATCTTAGCATTAGATATTTAGTTGTTAAGTTAGATTCACAACTCGTTGTGTTACAACTAAACAATCATTATTCGCTAAGAAATCCACATATATTGCGTATGTATCTACGTGTTCGATTACTGGAAATAAATTTTGATTTTATCACATATAAAGATATTCCATGCAATTTGAATACATTAACAGATGCATTAGCAAACCATGTTCTTGATAGATATTTGTGTAATTTATAAAACCAATCACATCATCATGATACATGGACACATAAGTAAAAAATAAAACATGCATATGTGTATATATATATATATATATATCCTGTTTTTTACAGTATTTACATCAAAATATCAAAAAATAAAGTGTTTTGAGACACTTGGCTTTCAAAGCCTACAAAATGTGTGAAAATAACTAGAAAGACTATCAGCCTGCATGATGCTCATCATAGCATGAAATTGCTCTGATCACTCGGCCTAATAGACAACACAGTCTCACTGACACTCCTATACTATGCCTCTGCCATCGAAGTGGCACCTCATCTATGGTAGCATACTCTGGTATCCCCCCATTAATAATGTCCAAGTTGCACTCCATCTCTACCAAAGGGTCCGCCCCTTCCTCATAATCAATACCTACTATCTGATGGGTTGCTTGCTGTGCTATTGGAGACATGTTAGGCCATCTTTCCGGTCCAACATCTACAAATTTATCACAAGTTAAATCTCAGTTACACTTTTACAACAAAAATTCATAAAACTTGAAAAAATCCAAAAACAAGTTTTACCTCCGTCAGTCCACTATTCTTCCGGTGGCAGAGGTAGATTCGGATCCCTTCTAAAATCTGTGCTAGCATAAGCATAGTTGTCCACAACAAGTGGAGGGAAATGCATCTGTTGTCCCCCTCCTCCTTGGGGCATGAGTTGACTCCACCGCACTAGCCTCAGATCCTGGGGGGCACGATCTGGTACCTCTATAAACTGGTTCCAAAACAAGGGCACCCGATCTAGGAAGAAAGTAACTAGTATTGAACTGAAACCAAATTATTTAAGGTTCCTTCATTTACCCTCGGTTAGCTACCTCTTCATATTGTCCAGCAGTCCTCCACACCAGTTGAAGACTGTGGGAGTTAGACACTCTACTGCGTAACGGAATTTTGACTATGAGGCTTCATGGAGAGCTTGCATGCCAAATACGCGAGCTATGGTGAACAAGATAGTTCTCAGGGGAGGATTAGTATAAAAAAAAAAATTCACTTTCCCGGCCATGTTGGAGATCAGATGCACAGCAAACAATAAAACATATACACAACCATTTAAACTATGCACAGGCAACATAGGAATTTAACGTGGTTCACCCAACCAATCTGGGCTACGTCCACCAAACATAGGCATCGGCAATTCTTTATTAATCAAATAGGAGATTACATAAATCAAATCCTCACAAACTCTCACACTACTCTCAAACCATTCGTATGGATACCTGTTTTATAGCAAGGAGAATCTAACTGCCTCATAAATCCTCTCACATCAAATTTAGGATGCATTAACTCTCTCCCAACAACCTGGAGTTAATCTAGCAACAAAATTTCTATTGTTGTCACCTACTGAGATTTTTGCCTATTTTATTCAAAACAGAAAATCTCAACAATCTCCACCTTGACAACAATTAGCTTGATGCCCTGTTATTATTATTTTATCTTTTCTGCAAGCCAAGAGAAGCCAAACACCAGCATAGATTCTCTAACAAAACTGGTTTTGTGAACATGTCTACACAATTCTCCTTTGTATGCACCTTTTCAAGAGAGACTCCCCTTTCAGTGATAACCTGTCTTACAAAATGGTACTTGATCGGTATATGCTTTGATTTACTATGATAGGCCGGATTCTTAGCCAAATGTATTGCACTTTGACT
>APFE030039260.1:0-17917 GCA_000404065.3 Pinus taeda | reverse complement strand
CTGTTACCTATTGGGCCACACCAACTGATAACATGAATAGAATAACTTATCACCAATTGTGACACATCAAAACATAACGTTTACATAACACCATGTCATTGGTTGTTCTATATCTCATTAATTTACTTTTAAAATAAACACGCCAACTCGTAACATGGACATAACACATTGTCACTGACTAGGCCACACCAACATGCAATATGAACAAAACACCTTGTTTTACATCTTGTGGATTTACTTTTAAAAGAAGGATATCTTTTTCTTTTCTTTTTAAATATCTAGAGCAATTAGCAACTTGTTGAGATTACCACTATCTTAAATGTCCCATGGCTTGTAGGGTAAGTGGTCATCACGAGAAATGGACCATGCCCAATGGAAAAAATATCAATATTTTTCACCATTAGATTCAAATCCTTTGAGAATACTATTTATTAATAATTCTATAATAAAATTAATATATAAAAATTAAAAAGAAACATAAATAAATAATATATATATATTCATTTTTAAATCCACACAAAATTTTATTAAATTGTCATATTAAAATTATTTATCAATGTTTGATGATTTGTTTTAAATATATTTCACATTAAAAATAATTTACTCATACATTTTCTTGCCCACTTAGGGGTAGTTCGAGTTGTTGGACTCATGATGATATTCTTGCCCACCTTGATTTGAATCCTAGTTTCTTACTCAATATGATTTGGAGGCTATGGGACCAAGAGGTTTTTCCTCGGAAACAACACTTGATAACAATAATTGTATGTTGTAGTTATCAATTTCCTTCCTAATACAATAACATTAAAAAAAATAAAAATAACACAGAGAGAGAGACAGAGAGAGGGTTTTTCATAAATAGAGAGAGATTGATAGATTGTGGGTTTTTCATATATATATATATATAATATATATATATATAATATATAGAGAGAGAGAGAGAGAGAAGATGAGAGAGAGAGGAGAGAGAGGAGAGTCCATATTGGATGTGGGGGTTGGGGTGTAGTCTCTTCAGAGAGCCATGAAGAAAGATAGGAATAGTTCTAAAAGCCAATTTATAATCAACAATATCTGGATGTTGGGTTTGGGAATATCTGGATGTTGGGTTTGGGGTTGTAGTCTCTTCAGAGAACCATGGAGAAAGATAAATAGATCCAAAAGCAATTTATAATTAAAAAAAAAATCTGGATGTGGGGTTTGGATTTGTAGTCTCTTAAGAGAGTCATGGATAAATATTGAATAGATCCAAAAACAATTTATAATCAACAATATCAAGATTAAAGTAAATAGCCCTTATCCTATCCTCTTGATTGAAGCAAGCCTTTCCCTCATTGAAAGCAAGTTAAACAACATGAATGACAAAAGGTTTCCTAAAATTGATTCTAAGTCTAGCCATAACCACCACCTATGGCTCAATTAGGGATGGCATAAGGATGCCCAGTCTTGGTTGAACCTTTGGGGGATAAAGGAGGAGCCATTTTGTAGAATAAGAATAATCTTAAACATATTATTACATCAAAGTTTAAGGGGAAAATGTGGGGTTATAAAGATTTAGAGGGAAAAAGGTAATTAAGATATTATAAGGAGATGATCTACACCAAAAATATTTTTTTGTCTTGACTAGTGTAAAGAAGAATTAAACATTACTAAAATAAGAACAAATTCTCATGACCTTCATAGTGAAACTAGATATTGGCGAATTCCCAAAACACCAAGGAATGAAAGAGTTAGTCACCTTAATGACTCTAAAAGGGTTGAAAATGACAAGCACTTTTTCTTAGATTGTCAAGTTGATACTCACACTTGTCCTAAATTTCAAATATTGATAATTTTACCAACCTTCTCAACCTTTTAAGCTAGTAAAAACTATGATGATATTAGAACACTTCTTTTAATTATTTTCTAGCATAAAAATAAAATGCTAAAGAATTCATAGTAATATCCTAACTTCTTAAGGTTCAAAAGTCCATTTTGGTCTTAATGAATGTTAATAATCGTGTTGATAGGGGAAAATGACCTAGCAACAATCTAGGGGTTCTCTCCGATATGAGGTGCCTATTAGACCTCACACCATTTGGGATAAGAGACTCATCCATATTTTGGCCCAGTGACCATTCTTGGTTGTGTGTGAACTCTATGAGATATGTGTGATTGCCACGATAGTGAGGTGCATCTATTGAGCTAGAAAATATTCTAAATTCAGGAATTCATGAATTTGAAGTCATTAAGGGAAAGATAGATAAGAAATTGGAATCGATGAGCAAAAGAAAACAAACATGTACAATCAAGAAAATAGTTAGCTGATATCTTAGACAAATTTGTACACTTAACTTATTAGAACAAAATACATAACATTCAAATCCTAAACAATAAGTACTTAACATGGAAAACAATGAAACACAAATGATAAGAGAAAATTACAAACTAATTCATAGATTAGTCTAACAACTAGCAATAATACATCTCATAAATACATACATAAATGAGTTGTGTAAGATTAGTTAGAGAAAACGACACCATGTATGTGAAATGTAGCTTTAACACTAGCCTTCAAGGCTTCTCTACATTAATTGGCCAAAAAAATACGAAGTTACCAACTTCTAATATTTGGGCTGCAAGTTATATCAACAAAATTAAAAAAATTGCAACCCTTCTATTGAGATTTTTACAATATTTATAGATTGAGTTAGTAATTTCCTCCTGTGACTATTGAGTTTCTTTGAGGTTAGTTACAACTATAATGAGGGAAAATATGTTGAAACTCTCAAGAATGAGGATGATATCTATTACACTATGATTTGATCTCTAATTGATAACATCATGATGTCTTGAAGCTATGCCAACCAAGAATCATACTGTGGTGCAATCATTTTATCTTGTCTAGATAGATGACTTTTCGTGGCTATGTGTTATTCCATTGTGCCTGAGGAGATCACTAACACATCCTTCATTAGTGAAACCATGAATGATTTCAAGGCAATGTGCTACCTAGTAGGATTTATAGGTTGTCCCTAGTAAGTACATCAATGAAGATATTGGAGGACAACTTATTTGCAATTAATAACTCTTTAAATTCTTGAATCACTTCTTCACTTGGTTTAAAACTAGTAAATTAAACCCAGGGAGCATTCTAACCATCATAGTCAACATATTCAAAACTTTGACTAGGATGGCTATGTATTTTTGATGAAGGTTTTTCTCTATGCTACTTGGAGAAGAATTAGGGTTTCTGGGTAGGAGAAAACTTGTTTCTGTTCCCATTATTGAAGACAGAGAGTAACTTTAAGTCAAGATTAAATCCTATAGATGAGTTGAGAGCATTGAGATGATTTTGGGGCATGGAACCCTAGTGGCTTTGATGGGGGGAAACCATGGGTAGTTAAGGAGGACACTAGATTGGAGCTAATGTGGCCATGGAAAAAGAGTTTCCATGAGTTTTTAGTTGCATTAAGTAATCCTCTCTTTTGACCTAGATTTCACCCTTAATTAAGTCATTGTTACTCAAGGATGACTTGGGAAAAGGCATCATAATTGAGAGAAAAACTTAAGGGAATCATCTTGACTTAAGCTAGAAGCTTAAAGGGATATTATAACAATGGAATAATTCTTAATGGTGTGCTATAACACTGCACTAATGGTTAGGGTTGTGCTATAGAGGCTTGAAGAGGTCAAAAATGAAGGAAAATAGTGAAATTTTGACCCATTAGCATTGTGAATATGGTTATGGGAGAGCTATAACACAATATTAAGGCTTAGTGCTATACTATAACACTATGAATATGGCCAGTATAGTGCTATAATAGTTGGAAGAGGCAAAATTTGAGGAAAATACACCAAAATAAAGTTTTTTTTTTCACAATTTTGGTGTTGTCCTAAGGGTTAATGATGTGCCATAGTGCTGGATAAAGGGTTAGTGCTACAATAAAAAAAGTCCAAAAGCACCAAAATTTGCAAGAAAACTCAAATAAAAACTTTCCCTATGGATTACCTTAGTATGGTTAGAGTTGGAGGGTGTCTTTGTGTTGTTGGACTGTCCAAACATCCTCAGCCAAGCTCATAAGTTTTCATCCATTATCTTAAGTTACCAGAGGGTTAATTAAGTCTCATAAATGTTGGGTAGGGTTGGTAAGGTGAGTCCTAAACTGATTTGAATAGGTGAGGCTCCTCAAGTCCCTAGAGGGCTAAGGTACACAGAGGAATTAAGAAGGGTTTTTGTAGAAACTACAAAACATATTGATCACACACACACACACTTTCCAAGGAAAAAAGTTTTAATCTGATTAAGGATAAAATTACATCAACATACACCACAGGAATTAAAAAATGGTTGTATGAAGGTAGCCCTTGTAAGTTGTTCCTAGAAAGAGCGAGCAATGAGAATGTTGTACAAACCTATCCACTTATAGTGTTTTTCTACTATAGCTTACCCTGGGCTTGCAGGTACTATAGCAGTTGGTGGTCTATGTGGATGATGGTCTCCTTTCCCATCAAATAGTGTGTGCACTTCTTAATAGTTTGTATTAGGGAATATATCTATTTGAATATGTGGATTAGTGTAGAAGCACCCCATTAAATACTTTAGAATGGTAGCATACAAGCCTTCCTCCACGAATCAAGACCACTCCCATGACATACCCACTCACATTTGTCTACACTTTGAAAGGCTGTTATAATTTTTGTAACCCAATAATTGGTGCTTGATTGATTTTCTTTTCAATTCCTCAAATGCCTTTGGCCGATCCTTCCCCCACTAGAAACCCTTTCCACTTGATGGTATGGAATGGAGTGGTGTAGTTATGGCTAAAACTAAAGCTATGAATTTTCTTCGTACTTTGTTTCTCCATTGGAACTTCTAATTTAGAAAAAAATTGTAGACACTGACCACTTCATGATGGCCTCCGTCTTTGTGGGATCTATCGTAATCTCCCCTCCACTAAACACATAACCTAAATACACCAAAGAGTACTATGCAAACTCACGTTTCTTGATATTTTCTACTAGTCGGTGCTTCTTCAAATTATCTAACACCTACATCAAGTGTGAGATGTGCTCCTTATAGGTAGAAATGTAAATTATTATATCATCCAAATAAACAATACCACATAAATATCGATAAAGGAACAATATATGATTCATTAGTCTCATGAAAATATTTGGTGCATTGCATACAACAAATGGCATGACTGGTCAGTCATACACACTTTGTCTATTTTTCAAGGCATTCTTCTAGGTGTTTTCTACATTGACTCAAATATGGTGATATACTAATTTTAAATCCAACTTAGTAAATCATTTCACTTGTCACAATTGGTCCAATAGGTCATTAATGCTAGGTGGGGGGTACATGTTCTTGAGTGTAATAATTCTCTATAATTGATGCATATTCACTAATTCCCATCCTTCTTTGGCACAATTATGATAGTTTACCCACAATATGAGGTACTTGGTTGAGTCAAACCTTTCTCTAGTAGCTGCTTCAACTACTTCTTCACTTCACTTGTTCCCATAACATATTTCTTTTACATCCTAATATTTGGTAATGTAGAGTCCAAAAATGATCCAGGTGGATATTGGTGGCACTCGCCTATTCCACCTAGACGTCCAATCGGTTTCATCTATTTCCTTGTTTATTTCATCATTTACTATTTTTAGTAGTTTTTAAGGTCCTGAACTTCTGGAGCAGTTTTGACCCCCTAAATGGATCTTTTTGAGTTCCGTTGCAGGCCCATGGCATTAGGCAAGGGCTTGCCTCAAATCTTGTAGTACTCAGAGAGAAAAAAGATAATATGACCAAGTTACGAACCCGAGAAGTTGGTGTTAGAAAATTATATATTACAAAGCAATGTAACACATAAAATATATTGCAGAAATATAAACACAGAAAACACATAAACAAGAGAGACATAGATATATGTGGTTCACCCAATTTGGGCTACATCCATGGAGAAATAGCTAGTCCTTCCTTTTATATTATCCAACAAACTGAAGAGATGCATACTACAACAGATCTGTTGTAATTCCCTCTTCACTCTGACACAATCTCCTCTCTCTTTCTCACTCAGAATATAGATCTACATAGACGCAATACAATGCCCTCATATATAGCGAGGGTTTTCCTTCTATGAAAAAATCCTAAATTAAACATAACTTCTACTGTCAGATCTCTGCTTAATGAACGACCCATATTGACTATGAAACTACAACATTTTACAAGGAAATTATACATCTATTTTTAGCTTCGAGGGTGTTGCCCCCGATCCCCCACAATGGGGGGGCTCCCAAAGATCATAGCCATCCCCCCTAGACCCCCCTTGACCCCCCTTGTAGTGCAAATATTACAGGCAACGTTGCCGCCACATTACGAACTGGGGTCCAGTGCGGTGATACCTTTGAATAAAGAAGATAATCAGGCTCCACACCCAACAATCTCCCACTTGGAGACTAATTATAGAAACTCCATCGCTGCTTCATTTGTTGGACAATGACTCCACTTTGGACCTAACAGTTTCTCATATTCATCATCATACTTGATGATCTGAAATGATCATAAACTAAAACTGATGTAGAAGTGATTAACCATTTATGATTTGAATGTTAAATGAAAGTGTGCAAATTTGAAGAAAACTGCTTGAGAAGAAGACTTTACGACAACTGATTAAACATAAGAAACATGCATAATAGAAGTGAAAACAATAACAACAAAGTGATACCAGACAAAAAAGTTGATTACGGAGTTCATCCCTGATGAACTACGTCTCCGGGTCCACTTTCAAGATGGGCAACCACGTTATTAGGATTGAAACCAAGGAGTTCGATTACATAGAGAATAGACCAGACTGAATGTGCACGCACGAACTTCTGATCACTGTCAAAAGGAAGCTCCCAGAACCATCTTTCCAACGCCTGTCATGGTTCCCAATTCCGACTCTGGATGCTCCTGTTACACTGAAAACAAAACTGCCTATGACCTCTAGAATCTGCATACAAAAACCAAAACCACTTCCATGTCCTTCAATGGACAAAACTGCCTCTTATGGGCCTGCAGATACATTCTAACTCCTTTGGGATAAACATGGCATGAATTAGCTACATTCTGGGTTCTTGGGCCTCGGTCCACTTACCTCTTGACTCCTTAGGATAGGGCTGCCATGGTCTTCACATTAGTTGTAACCAAAACTTAATGAAAAAAACCCAAAATAAATTTATGTTATAACAAAACTCGCTAGTGATCAGGTTAACCAGGCAAAGGTTGGATGGACATGTGAACGGTGCTATTATCCTGTAGTTATAGCCTGACGGTTCCCCTAACCGTTTACTGTGACGGTTGGTGGTTGTGGCTAACCCGATGCTCACATTGCACCTAATTGTAACTGTCTACCAAAACAACGGAGATAACCCTGACTGCGTGGTGAATGAGTTGTTGTTCACATGCTGACGGTTGGTGTTGGTTGTTCCCACTGCGGTCAAGGCTGCGACTTCACAACATACCTCCGATGGTTAACTCTTGCCTTGTCACATGTTATAACTCGTGGTTCCATTATGGTTAAGTGCAAACCCGATGGTTAATAACTCCGACTGATCACATGTGTTTGGTTCCGTTTCGGTTCCACGTTAGCGGTTAAGACTGATATGTTGTTACTTGTAATGTTTTTTGTTGTTTTAAACACATTAACATATGTCGAGAGGTATAACAAGGGTTTTAGACATAGGAATTAGGATTTATGCATTAGGTTTTTAATGTTATAGGTTTGTAGAATAACATATCTCATAGTTTTAGGACTAGATCTCAGGGTTTTTAATACCATGAGTTGGAATATACCATGTTTGATGGGTTTAGGACTTAGGAAATGTATTGATATAGGTTTTGGTTTTGTAATGGTGTTTAGGACTTAGGTTAGGGTTTTAGGATTAGGTTTGGGTTTTAGTCATTATGATTTTTTGTTCATCAAATGAGAGAACCCTTTTACAATTAAATGTCACAAAGCGGCATTTTGTCTCATGACAACAACCAAACCTTGCTGGACGAAAACCCATATCGACACAAAATTATGCGAGGCGAACGACAAACACATGTCGTTGACCAAATCCTGCCGGAACTGACGACAAACACATGTCAACAGCAAGGTACAAACACCATCTCAATTGAACGCCAGGAAAACCATAAACATTACCTGAACAACCTGATCCATAACCAACATTGTCGAAACTGAACTTAATGCTGACGATGACACAGAACACTGACGATGACACTGAACACTGACGATGAACCTGTGCAACTGATATGACGAGATCCTCCTAGATCAATCCTATCCACTTGAAATCTTTTGAACCACAAAATTTTGACTAAACAAATAGTCGATGAGGGTAGAGCTCCCTCACTTTCCACCTTGACCTAATGATGTACCAATACATTCGATCAATCACCTACAAGTGATGACCCTGATGATGCTGACCATGGCACTTTTTGAGTCGGTGACCTGTTCCATCCATCTGTAGTATGAAAAACTTGCGATGATGGTCAAACAACCTGTTATGAACATGGAAATTGAATTCTTTGCATGAAGAACCATGCGTTAGTGACTAATAATCATCTTTGAAAACAATCCCTATTGGATATTGTTTAATACCATTGACATGTATTAACAATCTATTTTGCAGAATAATGGAGACATTCAAAGATATTATTGACATCAAACCAGCTACTAGATTTAAAATACTTTCCTGCTTCCTGATTACTAAGTGAACTTGCTACCATAAACCCATCAAACTGTAAGGTGAAATTTGCTGCAACTTAGTTTGATTCTGAAAGTATTGAATTAGCTTTTGATTTGTTTGAATCAATTTTCCTTATTCATTAAATGATGTTTCCATTGATTAGCACTTTCCCCTCATGCATAAGTTTCCCTTAGACACTTTGACACTGCTTTAGAAAAGGCTTGAATATGAAAAAAAAGGTTTCCTCTCTACTTGAAAAGAGGTTTCCAAATTGTTCGAAACATGAAATGGTGACACATTACAAGAGAAATTGAACATTGACTTTCCCCAATATTGACTTGTATCCCTGTATCTGTTAATTTCCAAACTTGGATTGAATTGATTCATTTTGACATTAGGAAGAGGAGCTTTAGGCACACACTGTAATTCATGTTGTATTCCCTGCTTATGAGTAAGATGTTTGGTTTTACATAGAACTGG
Organism: Pinus taeda; assembly: GCA_000404065.3. Classification (NCBI taxonomy): domain Eukaryota; kingdom Viridiplantae; phylum Streptophyta; class Pinopsida; order Pinales; family Pinaceae; genus Pinus; species Pinus taeda. The sequence goes on along the minus strand of APFE030039260.1, from coordinate 8,722 downwards.
AATAGTTTCTATCTCTTTAATCAAACCATCTTTAAGCTGAGTTTCATAATCTGAACAAACATGATGTTGATTGTTATGTTGTTCCTTTACACACATGATTATAAATATTTTATTTGAACTTATTAATCACTTCATCTGATTAGCATTAATTGAATTCAAGTGATTTTTTTTTTGATGTGCCTTGACAATAAATTCAACCCAATATTTCTTAAGTGATATTTATGTTCTCTCCTGTAAAATATTGCATCACGATCATAAAGATAAGGACTTCCTAAGACAACTCCACATATGTCCACTGGAACCACATCTAATTCCACTTCATCAATGTAATTAGTTGTAATGGAAAATCTTAATCGACACTGTTTGGTGACTTTTATCTGGGTTGATTTATTTAGGCATCCTAATGGGTAAGGTCTTAGGTGATTCCGTGTTTCCAAACCCAAACTCTTAACTAAATATTCAAATATTAGATTAGCCTGTGATCCACTGTCAAACGTTGTATCTATCTTTGTATGCTTAGAAGTTATCATTATGTTAAACAATTCAACTCCTTTATCCTCATTTGAAGAATTTATGTTTGATGAAGATGCAATAGTTTCAAACTTGAACCAGTGTCAAAAGTTTTACCTGTCGTAACCATGGCGGTTATCCTCCTCTCATCACCTGAATCTGAACCTATATCTTGCTGGACTGCTGCAATTGCCTTCTTTTCATCCTTCTCCTTAAGTAATTTTTTGGGCTTAAGTTTTGGATGAAGTTTCCAACACTTCAATTCATCATGATCGATTCTCTGGCAATGAGAACAAGTAGGTTTTTCCTTCTGAGCTATCACTGATTTCTTTCTCTTCGAATTATTCTTTGCTTTACTGTCAATGGAATCTTTGATTTCCAACTCTTTGGATGACCGCGATGAAAACTTGAATGGTCTGCCACCTGATTCAATATGTATGGCCTAAACACACACTTCATCAAAATCATCAGGATTAAATATCAATAATGTATGCTGCAAATATGAATGTAAAATGCCGATGTATTTTAACAAAGTTTCACATGTATCCAATGAAATACCAAGTGCCAATGCTTTCTTTCTGAACTCTTGAACACTCTGCCGTTTACCTTGCCTCAAATGCTACCAATCAATAACTTGTTGCATGTATCATAAAGGATAGAATTGTTTCCTAAGAGCTTTTAAAAACTTAGACCATGAAGAGAGGAATTTTCCTTTACACTTTACATCTATCTGAGTTTTACTTTCCCACTAGATTAAAGTTGTTCCCCCCATTCTAAGTGTAGCTAACTGAATTTTCATTTTATTGTCAGAAATGTTCTGAATGTGACAATACACTTCTAACTGCTTAATCCAGTTATCTAGCTTTTCAGGATTCATTTCACCATCATAGACAAGTAACTCAAATTTCACATCAAGTTTCAAAATAGATGTTTTCTTAGGTTTCTTTTCCCTTTCAAATTCTGGACTGGAAGAAGAAGAAGAAGGAGATGATGGAGACAATGGAGACGATGGAGGCGAAGGTGGTTTATCAGCATTGCGTTTACCTTTGTCCTTCTTCGATGTCTTTGAAGAAGAAGTTGCATCTCTCGTCTTCTTGTCTTCGTACAATTCTCCCGACATCTGTTGCATAGTCAAGAATGCTTGTTGAAACTGTTCATCACTCATCTTAGTTTCAGTGTTTTCACTTGCATCAGATCTTGACATGGTTGACTTATGAACGACTCGCCGCTTTACAATCTTTGGATCAATTTGCTCAAGGATTCCTTCTCCTCGTTGCAACTTTGACCTGGTTAACATTCAATGGAAAATTATACAAATGAAACCTTCTCTGATACCAAATTATATGATCTGAAATGATCATAAACTAAAACTGATGTAGAAGTGATTAACCATTTATGATTTGAATGTTAACTGAAAGTGCAGAAATTGAAGAAAACTGATTGAGAAGAAGACTTTACGACATTTGGTTAAACATAAGAAATATGCACAATAGAAGTGAAAAATGTAAAAACATAGTGATACCAAATAGTAAAGTTGATTACAGGGTTCGTCCCTGATGGACTACGTCTTCGGCTCCGCTTTCAAAATGGGCGACCGCTTTATTAGGATTGAAACCAAGGAGTTCGATTACACAAAGAATAGACCAGACTGAATGTGCATGCAGGCACTTTGGATCACTATCAAAAGGAATCTCTCTGAACCAGCTGAACAACACTTGTCACGATTCCTAATTCCGACTCTGGATGCTCCTGTTACACTAAAAACAAAATTGCATATGACTTCCAGAATCTGCATACAAAAACCAAAACTACTCCCATGTCCTTCAATGGAAGAAACTACCGCTTATAGGATTACAGGTACATTCTAACTCCTTTGGGATAAACATGGCATGAATTAGCTGCATTCTAGGTTCTTGGGCCTCAGTCCACTTACCTCTTTACTCCTTAGGATAGGGCTGCCATGGTCTTCGCATTAGTTCTAACCAAAACTTAATGAAAAAAAACCCAAAATAACTTTATGTTATAACAGAACCCGCTGGCGGTCAGGTTAACCGAGCGAAGGTTGGATGGACATGTGAATGGTGATATTAACCTACAGTTACAGCCTGGTGGTTCCGCTGACCGTTTACTGTGACAGTTGGCGGTTGCGGCTAACCTGGCGCTCACATAGTACCTAAATATAATTGTCTACCAAAACAGCGGAGATAACCCTGATTGCACGGTGAATGAGTCGTTGTTCACATGCTAACGATTGGTGCTGGTTGTTCCCATTGTGGTCAAGGCTGTGGCTTCACAACATACCTCCGACGGTTAACGCTTGCCCTGTCACATGTTATAACCCGTGGTTCCATTACAGTTAAGTGCAAAACTGATGGTTAACAACTCTGACTAATCACATGTGTTTGGTTCCATTGCGGTTCCAAGTTGGCAGTTAAGACTGATATGTTGTTATTTGTAACTACGAAATATATTAGTTTCTCCTTGGTTACAACTTTTGTTAACATATCTGCAGGATTCTGGCTAGTGTGTATCTTTTCTAGCTTCAATTGTCCATCTTCCAACACTAACTATATGGAATGATACTTGCGCTGTATATGTTTTGTCTTGGAATGAAATACAGAGTTCTTTGCAAGATGTATGGCACTCTGGCTATCACTGTATAACCTTCCCAACTCCTGCTTCTTACCCAATTCATCCAGGAACCTTTGTAACCAAATCATTTCTTTACTAGCCTCTGTAGCAGCAACATACTCTGCTTCCATTGTTGAGAGTGCAACAACACTTTGCAGTTTTGAAACCCAACTGACAGTTGTTCTACCTACAATAAACACATAACCTGTTGTGCTTCTCCTATTATCTCTATCACTTGCATCTCTGCATCAACATATCCCTGTAGAGTAATGTTTGAAACACCAAAGCAGAATGCTTGATTTGTGGTACCTCTCAAACCCTTGAAAATCCACTTCACCACCTTCCAATGTTATTTTTGTGGATTTTCCATGTACATGCTTACAACTCCCACTGCATGTGCAATATCAAGCCGTGTGCAGACCATTTCATACATTGAGCTTCCAACTGCTGATGCCTATGGAACTTTAGACATATAAGCCATTTCTTCCTGAGTCTTGGGACACACCTCCTTACTTAGTTTGAAATGGTTAGCCAAAGGTATACTAACTTGTTTTGCATTCTCCATATTAAATATTTTCAACACCTTTTCTATGTACTCATTCTGAGACAATGTTAATTTTCGATTCTTCCTATCTCTAGTTATTCTCATACCAAGGATTTGTTTTGCAGCACCCAAATCCTTCATTGCAAATGAGTTCACTAGTTTTCTTTTGAGCACAATTATTTCTTACATGTTAGAACCTGCAACAAGCATGTCATCTACATACACTAACAATATAATATAACTACCATCATTTTTCCTTTTGAAATAAACACAATGATCAGAGTGACATCTAGTATAACCTTGTTCAGACATAAACCTATCAAATTTTAGATACCACTTCCTTGGAGCATATTTTAAGCCATACAAGCTCTTCTTCAACCAACACACTAGTTTCTCCTTCCCTTTTACCTCATATCCTTGTGGCTACCACATATATATCTCTTCCTCCAAATCCCCATGGATAAAGGTTGTTTTTACATCTAACTGCTCAAGATGCAAAGCTTCAGTTGCTACTAGAATTAAAATAATTATGATTGAAGTCATTTTAACAATAGGAGAAAATATCTCATCAAAGTCTATACCCTTTTTCTGTGCAAGCCCCTTCATCACAAGTCTAGCTTTATACCTTTTTCTACCTCCATCTTCTTCCTTCAACCTGTAAACCCATTTATTATGCAATGTTGTTTTACTTGTAGGCAACCTGACTAAGTCCCAAGTTTGGTTATGTGCTAAGGAGTCCATCTCTTCTTTCATGGCTTGCTCCCACTTCTTCCTGGTTTCTACTTCTTCATAACATTCTGGCTCACCAGAATTACTCAACAATACATAATATAATGAAGGAGAGTATCGTTTAGGGGGTCTAATTATCCTGGTAGATCTTCTAACACCACTTTTAGGTGTTTGAGGTGCTTGTTGCTGTTGTGGTAATTGTTGTTGTTCTGGCTGTTGATCATTATGATTTTCAGGTACCTTCACTTTTGTTGTGATCTCATCAAGCACTGTGTATTCTCTATTTTATTTTTCCTGTTTCTTTTCCTGCATCTGATCCTTATACAAAACCTTTTCATTGAATATGACATCTCTACTCCTAATGATTTTTTGTTTTTCATAATCATAAAAGTGATAACCAAAATCATTAGCACCATATCCAATAAAGGTAAATTTCTTTGATTTTTCCTCAAGATTTGTTCTATTTTCTTTATTAATGTGGACAAAGGCTTCACAACCAAATGTCTTTAAAAATGAGTAGTTTACCTTTTTACCTGTCCATGCCTCCTTTGGAATACCACCATCCAAGGAACTTGAAGGCCCTCTATTTATTAGATAAACAACACTATCTACAAGATTTGCCCAAAATTGTAAAGGAAATCCTGCATGCAATCTCATGCACCTTGCACGCTCCATGATTGTCTTGTTCATCCTTTCTGACACACCATTTTCTTTTGGTGTTCTTGGAACTATCTTCTCTCTATTAATTCCATTATCTGAACAATACCTATAAAACTCTTTGTTGCAATATTCACCTCCATTGTCTGATCTGAGACACTTCAACCTTGTTCCTGTCTCATTTTCAACCAAAGCTTTCCATTTCTTGAAAGTATCAAATACATCAGATTTATTTTGAATACAATAAATCCAGGTTTTTTTGGTTGCATCATCAATAAAAGTAACATAATAATGAGAGCCACAGATAGATGATACCTGAGCGGGTCCCCATACATATGTATGCATAAGCTCTAATTTCTTGCTCTTCTTTTCTTTCCCAACTCTTAGGAATCTGACTCTCTTTTGTTTTCCATAAACACAATTCTCACAGAATTTTAAATCAACATGCTTCAAACCTGGCAAAAAATTTCTTGAGTGAAGAATTTGCATCGCCTTCTCACTCATGTGCCCAAGCCTATGATGCCACAATGTCGTATCTTCTCCTGTAGAGGTTAAAGCATTAACATAATTAGAAATACCATTTCATAAATACAATGTACCGACCTTTTCTCTTTTTTCTATCACCAGGGATCCTTTAGTGACCTTCCAGGTTTTATCTGTAAAACTTGTTACACAATCTTCACCTCCCAACTTCCCTGTGAAAATCATATTTTTCTTCAGATTTGGAACATGTGTTACCTCCTTCAATAGCCATTGATTTCCATTCTACTGTTTTATGAAAACTGTACCCATTCCAATGATTTTACAGGGTTTATCATCACCCAATCGAACTTGTCCAAAATCTCCTTGAACATAATCAGAAATGTTCTATCAGGTGTGGCATGGAATGAGGCCCCTGAATCTACCACCCAGGCATCAATAATATTCTCTAATGAAAGAATCAAAGCATATTGCAACACATCACCTGTCACATTCGCTTCATGATTGTTTTCTTGTTGCCCGTCTCCTTCTTTTCCCTTCCAAGACATGTAGTGTTTCTTCAGGTGTCCTTTCTTCCCACATTTTCAGCACACTATCCTCGATTTGGACTTGGATCTGCCTTTCCTTTACTTACTGCGATATCCTGTGCTCTTTCCTCTTTCCATTTTTCTTCCCGTAGTCTCTGCAGTCAAAGCATTACCTGATTTCTCACCAGAGATTTTCCGTCACATTTCCTCGCTAATTATTGCACCGATAACATCATCAAACTGTAAAGTACTAGCTCCAGATACAGAGTTACTAATTCCCATAACTAAACCATTCCAATTTTTTGGCAATGAGCATAGAAATAATAGAGCCCTAAGTTCATCATCAAAATTTACCCCTACAGAACTTAACTGACTGGTAACTGTATTAAATTCATTTAAATGATCAGCAACAGATCCATCTTCTGACATATTCATATTAAATAAACACTTCATAAGAAATACTTTATTTTAGGTCGAGGGTTTTTCATATAGTTTGGCCAATGCCTTCATTAAACCCTCTGTTGTCATTTCCTTTGAAATATTAAAGGCTACCAATGCCGCTAGGCATAGCCGTATTGTTCCAAGTGCCTTTCTGTCAAGAATATCCAATTTTGTGTCTGTCATACTCGTCAGCTTCTTTTTCTTTCCGCTCAATGGTAGGTAAAGATCTCTCTGATACAGATAATCTTCCACTTGCATCTTCCATAGCTGGTAATTTTGGCAATTAAATTTTTCGACCCTAAACCTACCATCTTTCGCCATTGCTCCCACTTGAACAAGGAAACCTTCTCTCCTTTAAGTTTATCAGCCAAATGGACCTTCAGCTATGATACTAGTTGTTAGAAAATTATATATTACAAAGAAATGGAAGACATAAAATATATTGTAGAAATATAAACACATAAAACAATAGAGACACAGATATATGTGGTTCACCCAATTTGGACTACGTCCATGGAGAAACAACCAATCCTTCGTTTTATATTATCCAGCAAACTGAAGAGATACAACCTACATCAGATCTACTGTAATTCCCTCTTCACTCTCACACAATCTCCTCTCTCTTTCTCACTCAGAATACAAATCTACATAGACACAATAAAATTCGCTCATATATAGCGAGGGGTTGCCTTCTAGGGCAAAAAACCCTAAATATAACTTCTACCGTTAGATCTCTGCCTAATGAACGACCTAGATTGACTATGAAATTAAAACATTTTACAAGGCAATTTTACATATATTTTTAGTTTCGGGGGCATTTCCCCTGATCCCCCGCCAAGGGGGGGGGCTCCCAAAGATCGCAGTCACCCCCCATGGACCCCCCTTGCAATGCAAATATTGCGGGTAGCATTGCTGCCACATTACAAACTAGGGTCCAATGCGGTGATACCTCTGAATAAAGAAGATAATCAAGCTCCACACCCAACAATTGGCTGCCCAAATAACCCCAATGGGACCCACACACTCTTGGCGCTCCATCTCTTGGGGTTAGAGTTTTGGTTGTTTAGGGTTTTCCCTTGTTGTTCAATAATAAATAGGCCCTTGAGCCTCATTGTAACATAATTTAGAGGCATGTATCCATCACGTCTCTTCTCAGGGATAAGCTACCATCACCTGAGCTAGTTTATTTCCATTTTGTTTGTAAGCATATTTCAGTATTTTGATATTAATTAAATTAAGTGTTATTTTTGCTACATATTTTTATTTATGGTTATATCTATAATTTGTTGCGTTCTCGTTTAAGTTCAGATCAGTGGTATCAAAGCGATATGATCTTTCTCTATTTTTCTTTGCATGTCCCCAAAAAGGTCAGGGTATAAGGAGTTAGGGAACGAACTAGTTGAAGCTTTGCAAGGCCAGCCTCGCAAACCCCAATGAACTCCCATGCCAGAAGAAAAGAAAGACGAAGGGGCAGGAGATCCTTTCGAAATACTTCTCGAGGAGGCCCTCGAGTGACAAAGGAACATGATGATGGATAATTCTTCCCAGATACTTCGACAACTACCCATAAGCCACATCTGATCAGATCATGGAAACACAAATCAAGAACACTCGCCAGTAGAGGATCCAACTATATTGAGTTGTCAAAGAAGGCCAACACCTTCACCAGGGCAAGTGGTTCACTAGGGATGAGGTTCATTAGAAATTTCCTCACCACATGGAGGCTTTGCACACCATGGTTCCATTGCTTCCTAAGGAGGGAGGACTAATGCAGGTGGATATTGGTGGCCACACACCTATTATACCTAGACCTCTAGTCAGTTTCATATGTTTCCTTGTTTATTTTAGCATTTACTATTTTAGGAGTTTTTCAGGTCCTGAACTTCTGGAGAAATTTTGACCCCCTAAACGACGTTTTTTTCAGGTCTGCTACAAAACTATGGCCGTTGGTAGGGGCCTGCCACAAATACTGTAGTACTCGGAGATAATTTTCTAACAAGGTATTGTATGCAACAAACATAGATAATATGATACGACCCTGGGAAGTTGGCTGCCCAACTAACCCTAGCTGGGCCCATAAACTCTTGGTGTTCCATCACCTGGAGTTAGTGTTTTGGTTGTTTATGGTTTTCCTTTGTTGTTAAATAATAAATAGGCCCTTGAGCCTCATTGTAACATAGTTCAAAGGCATGTAGCTATCACA
>APFE030039259.1:6257-30776 GCA_000404065.3 Pinus taeda | reverse complement strand
CCAGGGATTGAAGGACAATCCTTGGTTTCATGATTCTCTGAACAGATTACACATGTTTCTACAACCTTTGCATCCAAGGGACATTCCCTTAGAGCATGTTTCTTTCTACATTTCGAGCAAAAGATAGCTAAAGCTTCAGCTTCTGCTTTCTGTTTATTATGGATCTTAAGAGTGTCTAGTTGCTCACTAAGACTTCCTAAGATATCTGTTTTGAATTTATCAAGCATGTTGCCAATCTCAGCCCTACTTACCGATCCAGTTGCAGATTTGTTTGCTTTGAGGAGAGAAGGATCTCTAGGCCCTTTTTGAGTTTTAGATTTCCCCGTGAGAGATGAACACATAGCTCTGCTATACCATGAAGTGGAAGTTGAGATATGTCTCCTTTTCCCATCATGTTCAAAATATCTATCCATTCATCTCTAATGGCTTTCAAATTTTCCTCATCTAAGTTACTCATTTTTGCTCTTTTAAGGTTATATTGAAATCTTTCAAGTAAATCCTCCAAATTTTCATCTTCCTTTTGCACCATCTTGAATACCTCATCCTTGTGATTGGTGGGCATACAATAGTCCAGGTACCTATCCAAAAATGTTTGTTTCATATCATTCCAAGTACTAATGGATTGAGTGAGTAATCCCATGAACCATTTCAATGCTGCCCCTTTCAATGTTGAAGGGAACAGTTTGAGTTTTTGTTAAACACACATAGAGAGCGAGAACAAATAGGAAAGATAAATCATGCAGTACACTTTTATTGACAAATGATATACATATATAGTACATTATGTGACCGTTGGGATTCACATCCCAAGGTCCCTTGGACTACTTAGTCTATTGAACTTCCACACTAACCCATTTAGGATTAGGTGTCCAACATTCCCCCCCTTAATCCGAAGGGCTATGTATGAGTCCAAGAAGAGAGCTGTAATACAAAATGTGCAAAAATGCATGGCAACACTAGGTTGAATGTGCTCTCTGAAATGTTGGTATAAAGGACGGTGTTTTAAGGATGGCCACCAACACTGGAATGCTTAGTGCAGTTCCCGGAACTCTTCCAAAACTGGCAAGAAACTGAAGTTTCCTGCTAGAGGAAGTGATCCTATTGTTTTAAAGAGGGAAACCTTCAACCATAAAAGGGAGGTCTCACCCCGCATAAAAGGTAAAACTTCAACCTGAAAAGGGAAGTCTCAACCTGTGATGGTTTAAGGATGACCAACAACTCTGGAATGCTTAATGCAATTCCTGGAACTCTTCCAAAACTGGCAAGAAGCTGGAGTCTTCTGCTAGAGGAAGTGTTCTCAATTTTGTTCCTGGAAATCTTCCAAAACTGGCAAGAAGCTGAAGTCTTCTGCTATAGGAAGTGTCCCAGATTGCCCACTGAAGGCATGTTCATGGGCATCTTTGTCTCTGGCTACAACCCTGAAACTGGTGTGGCAGGTTGTGGCTCAGGCTCGCTTGATGTGACTTTGAAGCTTGTAGATGACCATCATTTCCCCCCCTATCAGATACAAGGTCAGATGATGGAGAAACCTCAACTGCAAGACTATTCAATACTCTGGAACAAGTTCTGACATGTGTTTGGAATATCTTCTTGGTTGTTGACGCCCATTGCCAAGAAGCGATCCATCCTAGACGAATCTTTGTTCTTGCAGGACGTTTGTTTCTGAAGCATCTGTGTGAAGAATGACTGGTTTTATGAAAGTGCTTACATGGATGAAGATCAAAACAGTGATCTTTCATATGGCCAACTCGGTCACAGTGTTGGCATTTCACAATCTGTTGTTTTTGTTGTTGCTGTGGAAGAGGGGCAGAGTCTGGAACAGCCGGAGCTGAATTGTCATGAGGAGCAGGTGAACTATCATGAATGAATCCAGCACTCTAAAAATGAATGGGCTTTGCATAGTCTGGAATATGAAAGGAAAAGTCCTTGTCATATCCAAGACCGGTTCTGTGCTTATTGTGGACAAGCTGTTCCCAAGGTCTGATGATGGGCTTGGGAAATGCAGACTGAGTTTCTGCATCTGCATGTACAACTGCTGCATTATTTGAATGAACTGTAAAATTATTGACTTGTTGTTTATGGGAGTCTGTTTCAATCTTCTGAACAAAAACAGGTTCAGAATGATGACTCCATTGCTGTAGTTCTTCTCGCTGAAGCTGAGATTCAAGCTGCAAAAAATCAATCTTTTCCTGTGCATTTTGTAGACATGTCTGAATTTCTAAGAGAGATCCTATGCTGATTTGTAATGTGTCATCAATAGTAGATTGTATAAGAGTTTTCATGAACTCTAATACTTCACTGATTCTGGCCATTTATGCGTTAAAAACTGATCAAAACTACTACTTGATGCAAAAAAGTAATACCCACTTACAGTATACAACAATATCCTTATAAATTTGCAGCAAATGATTAGTTTGCAACAAGAAGCAACAAGTAGAATTCGAAGATGCTGAAACCGGATCAACTTGAATTGCTTTACAGTAGGCCAAGAAAGTCTCGAAGTATACCAGAAAGCAACTTAAGTATTCATTCAACACTATAATTCTTTCTTTCTCAAAATTTGTAAGGAGTCAACAAACTAGATAATGCAGATTCATTCTTATTGAAAACTTTTATATCTCAATCACCTGATATAGACATATAATATTAGTAATAGCATCTTCAATAGACCAAGTTCTGACACCCAATTTCGTTAGCTCATCAAAACTGTCTCTTGAATATGAAGTATCAAAAAACTGCAGCAATGTCTCTCAAGCAGTTCCTTCTAAAGCTGAAGTAAGTCTTCCACCTCTAGCTATTGCAAGAACAGTTAAAAACCATAGAACTTGCAAATACTACAATAGTATAGGATGCCTCTAGCTATCAAGTTCTCGGATATTGAAGCTCCATTCGAACCCTTCAATCAACCATGGAGTGGTGGTTTGGAGAGACACAAATGGCGGTTTCAAGCCACTGCACTTCCGCTTCAATGGAGCTGACAATACATAAGCTCTATTTGATGCTTGCCATTCAAGTAGATCACTATTATGTTATATCAATGTGTGAAAACGCCACAAATCCGCTTCCATTCTATCCCAAATCCAATTCATCATCCACCACCAATGGTGCTTCAGAGACACTATTTTGGGAGACCTGTGGTTTCCATATTGATCAGCATTTCCTTTACACTTTTTAATCAAGGTATCATCCTTACCCTGGCAATCTCCAGGTGACACGCCTTGAATTTTTATTTTCTCGTTTTGGAGAAGACTAGAAGATAATCGAAACAACACAATTTCATCGTCAAATCACTAATTAAGCATCCTTCGATTAAGCATGACTATTAGACCGTTTCAAGTATGGAAATAAATTTAGTCCATAGAAGCAGCATGTAACAAAGTCAATTACATACATCAATAATCAAAACTCCGAAAGGCCCATTGACAAAGCAAACCATTAACTTTTCTGGCAATAGGAAGACGCAAAGGATTTCATACCGAATCTTGAAAGCCTATATATGCCTGCACTTTTAAACTCTAATTGAAAATCAAACAGCGTCCAGATTCCTCTTTTAGGTTTAATGATTACATGCATTCTACACCCTGATTTGTAGATCCCCTCTTTTGGGAAATGGGGGCAGCTGGATTGAGATTTTCGGTTGCATGCGTGATTCTAATGGTTAGCATCCTAAGCCTTGAGAATCCATGATGTCGGAGGGCTTTTCAATTTCATAGACAGTTAGAAAGACAAAGATACCATTCACGCATTCAATACTTCAAAAATTCAAATGCATATACCATACACCGCGTTCAACACCATTGAACCGGGATAGCCTTTCCTGTAACCTATCCCAAAAAAGAATTATCTGTATAAAACTCTGGCTAACTACAGTAGGCCACTTTGAGATCTTATCTAAGACTTGGAGCAACAATTATATCAAACCTGCAAGCACTCTATGTTTTGAGAACTGCAACAAATCAAACCCGGAAACCCTTTGCGATACCGGGTACCTTAGAATAAATGTAGAATCCAAGGAGGACTGGCGGCCCTTTTGGTTTATTTGCTCAAAGAAGATGGGAACAGGAAAAGTCAAGGGCAAGCCCACAAGGCGCAGGCACTTCTCAACAGTTGAAGAAATATGTGCAGGGACTTCTGCCAAACCTCGTGGCTTCAGGCACGAAGAAGAGATGAACGAAAAGAAGGAGGCCATGACCACTAAAGTCCATATAAATATATCATATTCACAAAACAGAAGAAGGGACCTTGAGAAACCCAGATTTAATTCTCAGAGTCCAAAGATGAGTCGAACAGTACCATCTTTTCGAGTCCCCTCAAACACTAGTCTCTTTCCCTTCAACCCCCACAACAAATCTTTGGTAATGAAAGCTCAGTGGACAGATGCGTTAATGGACAGAGCCCAGAGGTGCTAGAATGGTTTTGGATTCTGAGCGAATTCAAGGCAGCGCAGGTGTGGCAGAACGACAGAGGTGTTATGTCAGAGGAATATGAATATCAGACAAAGAGCGTTACATGTAATGAAGACTAGGCCACCACTATTCAAGGCAGTTTAGACCAGTTGCTCAAGGAATAACAACATCTCATTTTTTTTAACTAAAGGATAAACCCTCAGAAAGAAAACAGGCCACACATCATGGCTCTGATACCATGTTAAACACACATGGGGAGTGAGAACAAATAGGAAAGATAAATCATGCAGTACGCTTTTATTGACAAATGATATACATATATAGTACATTATGTGACCGTTGGGATTCACATCCCAAGGTCCCTTGGACTACTTAGTCTATTGAACTTCCACACTAACCCATTTAGGATTAGGTGTCCAACAGTTTTGCGTCTTCCAGATAATCATAAGTTCGACATACGAACTCAAACTCAAATAGAAATGTCTCAGGGTCCTCATTTCTTAATCCATGAAAGTTTGTGAGGACGGATGGTGAAATGTTTTTCATTGTGGCTCGGGAGTCATCATCGACTATGGGGAATCCAAATGAATTGTCTCCATTCCTATTTCCTCCATTGTTACCTCTACCTCCTCCATTATTTCCTCCTCCACCTCTACCTCCTACCTCCTCCAAGTCCGGTTTCTCTTTCTTCTGCCATGGTAGTTTCTTCAGAGACCTCAGAGTTCTTTGGTTCCTCTACCAAAGTTGAATGAGGAGGAATTTCTCCTTCTTCTTCAGGTGATTCTATTTCTTCAATTACAATCTGTCTCCATGTAGAAGAAAGGAAAGAATCTCCTTCTAATTCGGATTCAATAGATGGTGTGGGAGAGTCAACTACTGCCTCTTGAATTCCAGGAATCCTAGAGCTAGGAGTATGAGTTGGAGATGATGGAGGTGTTTCTTGCCTATTTCTTGAAGTATATGGAGTTGTGAAAATCAAACTCTTGGCTCTAGCTAAAAACCTTCCCCTAGAATCTCTTGCTCTATGCATGTCATTTTTTATTTTTCTTCAAGTCAGGTTAATACTTCTCTTTCTAATCTTCCAGGTCACTCTAGGTGCAAGAAGAGAGCATACTCAAGAAACTATTAAACCAATAACTTTCTCTTTTCTGATCCTCCAGATCACACTAAGTGCAAGAGGAGAGCATGCTTTGAGAGGTTATTAATTTTCCTTTCCTTGAAATTTTCTTGTTTTTATATTTTTTTTTTTAGAAACTGGCTACCTAATTTCACTTCCCCAGCAACGGCGCCAAAAATGTTTGGTCAATTTAGTGATGTCTAAATTGCAACTTTTAAATGTCAAACCGGGGCTCGTAAGCTGATGAAGTGAGGTGTACTGTATGTACTTAGGAAACTATTTCTTGAGCTTTTGTCGTTTTTAATTTTTTTGGTTTGTTTTCAAGTATATCTCTCCTATTGTGATGTGATGGGAATGAAATAAAGTGAGTGAAGTGTGTGAGATTGTGATGTGCTTTTTACAACTTAAAAGTACTCTACAAGAAAGCTTGAAATGAAATCAATGCTTAAAGGAAAGTAAAGGCATCAAATAAAAGACTAATGACATTGGCCCAGTGCCTCTGCTGCTGCAAGGAAATGCAAATAAAATCTATGTCAAATAACAACTAAGCAATGTGAAACTAAAGTAAATCTATCTAAAAGAAAGACTAGTCACAAATACTTTAACTTCCTCTTAACCTCTTGCCTTTTAACTGAATATATCATGTGATAAACAATTAAAAACAAGTCAAGAAATTGTGAGTTCTTGAATCACTAAATCAAGCTACGCTAAGTGATATTTTGGTCCTCAATAAAGATATTAAGTTAAGAAGAAGAGACCATCAATGGATAAACAACTTGATGTCTACAAACAGAAAGCAAATATGCAAATTAACTAAGTGATAATGAGGAAATAAAGGCTGCAAAACAAAGAGGGTCAGCAACATAGACAAGATGATCATACATGTCACTAGTTGTGCAAAAGAAAAGCATGAAATTGTCCCGGGCACATCTAAGAAACCTGCATAACACACTGATCAGTCATGAAAAAGTATAGAAATGTAAACAAGCATAAATTGAAATGTATGTACAGCTATTAAAACACAGCAATTAAAGGCATTATATACATGAAATAAGAAAACGAAATGCGAGAAATTAAAAATATTGTACAGGCCTTTAGTAAACAGGGGCCCACTGCCTACTCCAACCGTTTCAAAGGTCAATCACACGCGTAAATGGAATAACAGTCTTCTCATATATTATGCATGAAATAGAAAAATACAGTGGGAGTTCAAAAGTACAAAACAGCAGCTAACAACTAACTTGTCCAGCGTTCAAAGACGCTTTATTTATAACTGCAGAAGGCGAACTAACTTAACGAAATCTAAGTAATTCAAACAGCTATGTAAAAACATGTAGTCTTGCTACGTCCTCGGATCTAGGCAACGATCATTGTGGGCATTCAATCCACTGTTGGATTTATGTCTCCCACCATCTTCACGACTGAGGACGATGCCACCTGTTCTTCACGTGCTCTATAACAGAACACGCAGAGCCATGCCACCGCCAATGACCTCTGTTTGACCGAAGTTGCCTCCTCGTTGACCACGGGCTTTGATGACTGGTTTGGATGATCTATAGGGACACACACCATGTCCATGGTTCCACGAACTTGCCCATGTGGCTCTTCTTCCGAGAGGACACCTGGAACATAGCATTTTGATAAAACAGCTGCGGAATCCGGGGTTGGCTGCGGAATCCGGGATCAGCTGCAGAAAACCTTGTGTAAACCCTGTGTGAGCTGCGGAAACGCGGCACCTTGAACCAAAATTCTAAACCAAACACAGTCATTAGCATAATTAGAAAACCATGTAAAAAGTCCTAAAATACAATGAATTGAGCAAATTGATGGAGGGAATGAGTGGCAAAATAGGGAAATGAATAGGAAAAAGAGGCTGGGAGGATGTGGAAAGAAGTGTAGGTTTGAGGCTCAACAGGGCCTGCGACTACCATCACGTTTAGATAAACGATTTTTCCTCCCAAAGTAATAGGTAACTGAGGGAGGATCCCTAATGGCTGACTGGTTCTTCTGTTAAAAGCCAACAGATTTTGGGTAACTGGCATAAGTGGCGGTGAACTGAGCACTTGCCAAGTAGTTGAGGAAAGGATGCTCATTGATGTGCCTTCATCTATAATAGTGCAAGATACAATCATATTATAAACCTCTACTATGATTTGGAAAGGGACATAAGAAGGAAGGCAGAATACTGCCAGTTGATTCCAATCAAAGGAAGTGACTAGACTACTTGGAGGGGGTACCGTAGAAATGGGAGAATTAACCCCTTGATTTACGAGAACTGGAGGATTTTCCTCCTGTCTTGATGGAATAGGAGGACTACCCCAAAGCTCATTAGAATCTGAATAAACAAAAAGTACTTGAGTGGTATCATATTCACTCTCTTCAGGAAAAGTATGATTAGCTGAAGGTGAAATTGTGTCAACTGTTAGCTCAACCTATTGATTTCAGTTGGGTGTAGACTCATAATATTCAATTTTACAAAGAGTGGGTTTGACCGATGGTTGATTTTGGTCAGTCAATTCATCAACTAGTGAAGGATTTAGGGAGAGTTTCCTGTAACCAGATGGAATTCATTGCGGTGAAGCAGGACGGTTATCCAACACTCTTTTGGCTTCATCCAGATAGGGACAAAGGTGAATGGGATGATTCCCCTCACATAACCTACAAGGAAACTTAACTTTACCCTTATTTCCTTGAACTTTACTACCACTAGTTGATGGTGTGTCCCCAACATGATCTAGAGAAGTTGATGAAACTGGATGATGTGAACGGGAAGACCATTCTTCTAACATCTGAGGAATATCAGGACAATTTCGAAGAAGATGGTCTCTCCACACAAAGCTTGCATGGATATCGAACTTTGTGAGGCTTGATGGACGGTTGCTCATCAGATGCATTCAAAGAAATGGTTGTTTGGTTGCCCCTCTGCTGAATTTTCTTCTTCTTCTTCTTCTTCTTCTTCTTCTTCCCTTTCTTCTTCTTCTTATCCACCTGGTTAGTAGTACCAATACTTTCTCTAGGCGAAGAGGAAGAAGGGGAGGAAGAAACGACTGTGGAAGAAGGCAAAGGGTCAACCTTAGGATCAACTAGAGATTGATTTTGTCCAGTTGGAAGTGTACTCAATTGCGGAGAAATCACAACATTTTTAACCAAGGAGCTTTAAAGCAACCATACTCACAAGCCAATGGTAAATCCTGGAAGGGACAATGTAGCCATATATGGAGCAGCAATATTTCCGAAAGGAGGAAAAGGACTAGGATTCCCATCAAAAGGAATTCCTTGATTAGCGGACTCTGGAATTGTCACCATATGTTTCAACCTAAGATCAACTAAGGAGTGAGCATGGAGGATGTTATCTATGGTCAATTAATTTTATTTTAATCAAATTAACATAACAAAACAAAAGAGGGATAATCTAAGCCAAAGGTTTACCAAGCAACTGTGAACTGCAAAATATCTCTTGGCGAACCAGGAAGTACGAGCAGGAAATAACCCCAAATGTTGTGTCCAGTGTGTCACATTTTACAAGGCAGCCAACTTGGTTACTTAAGGATGGATATAAAAGTAGAGTTGTCCTCCAATATATACCTGAAGGTACATGGAGGCCCAATCCATATAAGCGTTGTCTAATGCAAAACTGCATAGTGAGAGCATTCCCATATATTTTGCGTACTGTAACACTGCCCTATTTACCCAAAGGTACATGGATGAGCTATGATATACTCACATCCGTGGAATGAGGTATCACACTAGGGATGTATTGAAGACAAGTTAGCAATAGCTACTTTGTTTTACGACACCAGAACACATCTCTAGCCTAGACCTCTAAATGTTTTTCGTTAGGTGACAATGCTCCAT
This sequence comes from Pinus taeda, assembly GCA_000404065.3. Classification (NCBI taxonomy): domain Eukaryota; kingdom Viridiplantae; phylum Streptophyta; class Pinopsida; order Pinales; family Pinaceae; genus Pinus; species Pinus taeda. The sequence goes on along the minus strand of APFE030039259.1, from coordinate 21,398 downwards.
TAGGTATATTCAAATAAATTTTAAGTTAATCTTTGTTAGAATTTTCCTTTCAAGGTTCACCACGTGATGTATGTTTTCAATTCCTAAAATGCAACTAATGTCATAAACATTCTTTCCATTCAATTTGACAATGAAAATCCTTAGCTAGTAGGGATAGAGCAATCAGATTTTTGACAAAGAGCAAAGAGCACATCTAATGCAATTTCCCTAGCTATTCCTTTCAGGCATTCACAAACTACAATATGAATAATGCAACATGCATGTATTTCTTTTCGATTTCCCTCAATGTGAATGAACGAAACAGAAAACTAATGCACAATCGATCAATAAACTCTTTTCATAAAAATGATGATTTTGTGACAATTTTCTTTTCAAGGAAAGGAAGACTTTATGACACCTTCGTTTTCAAAGAAATGAGGAATTATGACACTTTCAATGAAAATACTAATCATATTCACACATCAATCAATCGATCTTTCATGAATGAATACTTTACAACAATTCAATTTTCGAAGGAAAAGACAATTTTAGACACTTTTTTTCGACAAAGATCAATCAACCAAAACACTAACTTTCAACTATAGATTGAAAATGACAAAGTAAATACATAAGAAACATTTATCAATCATAGTCTAAGTAGGGCCAGCTAATGAGATGAAAACCTATTTTTGAAGACATGACATCCATTTACAATCAGTAAAAAAATAGTCAGAAGAATTTTGGCAAAAAATTTAATTCCAAGGGTGGGAATCTGACCCTAGGAAGATCAGCGTAGGCCAAAGAGGGAGTAACTACACTACAATGCACCATCTCTAACTGGAGGGTGCATTGCAGCGCACTGTCTCTAAGGCTAGCCTGCACTGATTCCTATGAGGCCACTCAAGAATCATCTAACCTCAAATTTTTACCAAAATTCAATGCAAAAGGCTGAATTACAACAAGTAAAGTATGTCAAGGTGTCTAAGGAGGTGGATTAGCTACTAGTATGGATAATCAATCCCCAACGGAGTCGCCAATTTGTTTTCGGAAGTTTTAGTGTCTACGGATAAATGCTTAAACCCCTAGACTTGTAGCTAAGTATAGAACAGTGGTGCAAATCATTCTCTACTTTTTCTATGACCAATAGACTAAATAGGAGGTAAAGAAACCTACTTGAAGCTTTCACTTACTCCTTATCTCCCTTGACCAATTTTGTCCCTCCTTTCCATACTTAATCTGCTTGAAAAGTACCTGCACACAAACAGAAGACAAAAGCTTATCAAAGCATATGATAATGATCTATTGATTAAACATAACATGGAATCAAGTACATAGTACACATATGAAAGCATCAATGAATAACACAAGCATATAACACATATTTCATTAAATTTGGAATTAAATAGTGGATCTAGAATTTCAAAATAACTAAAAAACTCAATTCTAGTGATTTCCTTGTAATAATTTATTTCCAATTTAATGAAATATGTGTTATATGGAAAAAGCTTTGAACAATTTATTAGTAAAAGGAAGAGTTACAACCCAATTTGCTTGATTCAGTATCACTCCTCCAGTTCAATCCCATCCTCTCCTAATAACAAACAAGACATTTTGTCATCATTACAATACTTGAAATCAACTCAAGTCTCATACTAATAGCATCTCCCTATAATTCAATGATTTCTAGCCCCTGCTCACTTAGATGAGTGATCTTTTTATAGGTGAATGAAGGAATTTACGCCATAAATGGTGATAATGAATGACCTACCAAACATAAAATTTAGTTACATGGAGGAAGGGATAAAGGGATTGATGTTCCTTAACTCCCTACCTCATCCAAATTCAAGCCCAAAGGAGTAGATAAACTTGGGAAACTTATAGATGCATCCAATGGATAAGAATACTCCCAAACCCCAATGCAATTTCACTCAAATTTTCCCAGCACGGGCCAAAAAGGGCTCAAGTTCACTGCATAGCACCCTAACAGTGTACTGGACTACAATGCAGCGCACCGTAATGAAGGCCTAACTGCGATGATCTTCTCAAAGGCCATTTTTTGATTATTTCAATCATGGAACTTCTTGGGAAGCTAGGCATTTTAATAGTTGACTTCCTTAGGGCATGTAACAACTCAATTAGGGTTTGATGGGCCCTAATAGTATTCATCTGTAGGTTGGGGTTGATGTGCCCAAATGGATCTATAACAAAAGGGATCAAAGCATCTCGAGTATAAAATCAAAGGTAAATGAAGTTATGAACTTAACATACATCATATAGTTGAATCAATAATCAGTGATAAACCATGTGAGTGATAAAGGAATCTCACAAATAACATCAAAATATTGTTGGGTGTTGAGCCTAAATACCTTCCTTATTCATAGGTATCTATTATTAGGAAAACTAGTGTCCATACAAAGCTGCTAGTCCCACTAAGACGGGTAGCTATCTTAGAAACAAAAAAACTAAAGTTACTTTTGTTTTCCTTTATGAGAGATAGATGAGAGAGAAGCAGAGAGTACCAACCTCAGTCTTTCACTTGGCTCCTTGCTTGTTTACTCTCCCCTTTAACAGATCTTTGCCACTCTTTCCTCACTTGTCCCACTTCAAAGAACACCTGTAAAGTCAAAACAACATAATACCATCAAAGCATAGAGATCTATAACCATAAAAAATATAGGATCAGATGTATATTAACCATACAAGTGCATATATCAATACAAGATTCAAAGATACACAAGAATATGGAGGAAAACACAAATAGCTTTATTGATAGAAGTAGTATAAGAGAGGATTACAACTCATTGGTCTGATCCAGCGCCATCCTCCCAGCATGAAAGCCCTCTTCGCCTCATGAAAATCTTAAATTACTCAACAATGTTGCACAAAGAAACCAACAACACTTCCTTACAAAATACAAAATTCGAGCCTTTGGATCTCTAGCATGGGGGATCCATATATAGATATTTGTAGGTGGGTGAGTCATCTTCTAGGATTTTGATTAGTGTCCTCTCTCTAATAGTTCTTCGTTCCACTTGGACATTTCATGATCTCTTACTCATCCCTGTGCAAATTCAGAGAGGCAAGTTTCAAATGGGTAGTTTCTAGAAGATTCTCTGGTTCTCCACCTAGCCAACTGCCTCTACCATTTGTCTACTCTCACTCATTGCACCCAACATAACGGCTTTTCAGTATGCATCGCACCCTTAGCACTGAGCAGTATGTATGGTCCAGTTTTGACCAGTTCTGAGTAGTTTTTCAGGGAAAACCTCTGGGAGATGATGTAATCAGCTGACCTTGCTCCTTTAGGGTATGAAACAACACTTTTAGGGACTTAGAAGCCCTTGTTTTATGGACATATGTGATTGGGGTTGCAGTGCCCAAATATGTCTATAACAGTTGGCCCCTAAAGCATGAGGTCGTAAATCCTTTTGATGTCAGGTGAAATGCTTTATCATGAGGATCCAAGGTTTTTCGAACTGGAAGGTGACCTGTAATAAGATACAATACAATACATTATCTTCATAATATTTTCATGATCTAGCTAAGGCGGGAATTTCCATGCTCATCTTTATAAATTCATTTTCATGTACATAGGACAGACAACCATCTATGTGGCAAACTGATGATTCTGGTAGAGCCATCATCCTTTGGCTTAAATGATTATCTATGCAGCAATGATGTACATTTGATGTCTTTATTTTCCTGAATATATTGTAGCCTGGATGGATGAGACTAGATCCGGGGTCTTCAAAACTCGTTCAATCTTCTCCCGAAGTACAAGTCGATCCATGTGAAAAGATGTTCTGGCGTCGAACATGGAAAGACATCACCTGATTACCAACCAATGATGTAAGTTGTTAGCAGCTATGAGAGGAATCACCGATAATGATAATGACCCTCAAGGTACTGCAATACAATTCACGTGGTGTGAATACATGAGTCGATGTTGAACACCATGCAAAATCTTTCGGTTGAAGGCCATTAATGTAAACCTGTCGCCGAAAGTGAGAAACTTGCCATTGAGGCATGAAAGCTTCAAAGTACTGAAAGGGGTGTTCCTAGGTTGACTTCTTGGATAATGAGCTGATGTCGACAAGCAGTGACCCGTCGTAGGAGGCCATTAATGAATCCCACATCTACGACACAGAACAAAGAAAATGATTTTGTGGAGGTGAAATGATCTGATGATATAAGGTTTAGGGTGGCAGTCATGAAAGAATGAAGCGTGAAGGTATTGCAGTGGATGAGACACAAGCTGGGTCGATGAATTCTCTGAGTGACTTCTCTTGAACATATCGGTGACACTGAAATGGATTGGTAGCATTAACCCAAAAAATGGATGGTACGGTGGACCAATGGTGATATGACCGGTGAACAGAATAACCCAACCTGACTCAATCATGGTGATGGAGTAAAAGTGTCATATTTGAGAGCGACCTGTTCCCAAAAAAGTTTCTTCAAGTTTTCTTCCCAATTTTTCCCCAGTCATTTCTGACCAGTACCTCTTTAGTTTTTTCAAGCTTGAGGAGGATAACATATGCTTGTTCTATAATTTTCCCTTCGGGAAAACCCGTCGCTATGTTTTAACGAGCCTAGTGACAGTGAAACTCGCTCTTGTCTGCATGGACAAGTTTGTCGCTATTGTTTTAACGAGTTTAATGACAATGATAACTCGGTTCTTTTCAATTTTAGAGATTCTGAAAAGAGACGGAAAGGAAACTCCAATATTCCTTTTTTGTAATGTAATCCCTTAAGTCTAAAAAAGTGTAAAATAATACGAAAGGGATGACTTTTCAATAGCTTTAACGAGCCGAACAAGACAAACACTCGATCTTTTTGTGTAATGATCCCTCAGGTCCAAAAAGATTAAAAACTAGAGGAGGGATAACACTTTAGATAACTTTAACGAGCTGGAGAGGCCAATTGCTCAGCAATCTTTTCATATTTTATGAGTTAGATGAAAAGAGCTTAAAGGAGACTCATTTTTTGAGGAACAAGTGATGTTTTTGGATAACAACTAGTTCTAGGTAAGATTTGGAAATTTTCAATCATGACAGTGTAAAAAAAGTGGCTAATAGGATCACTCGTTGCAACTGTTCCTCAAAAGGGGTAAACAATCAAATGGAGGCGTATGATCAGCTAAAAAAGAGTGGAGGTGATGGTAAGAACATGACCAAGGCTCAAAAGCTGATAATAATGCGATGACAATGGTTATTTACCAGAGGTTGGTTCATTTTTTAATGAGCTTAAACTCTAGTGTAACATATGCTCATTGTTAGGTTTATTTTTTAACGAGCTTAAACTTCACGTAAAACTACTCGTGCCAATCGTATAATAAGGATGTCTCATCAATAGGTTCATTTTTTAAGGAGCTTGCCCCATTCAAAAATTTTCTCCGGAGCCTTTTGCATGCAAGCTAGTAATGACCAAATACTATCCTAGGGGTTAAAGAACTACTAAGGTTAGGTAGGATAGCTTCTCAGTGGGAAACATCTCCTTTACTTTGTCATTTCCATTGGTCCCGGCGAAGGTGAATGGTTGATCAGACCAATCACCTAACTTAAGCGGTCGAACTCTGTAGAACTTATGGGGTTAGAGTTACACTGGTCACTTTTCACTTGTGTACAAAAAGGTTTGCATGCCCCCAGGTATAACGAAGTAGAGTTTCTAGGTTACCTCTCAATTTGCAGACAAAACACTTCCTTGGCTCTGTCAAGAAAGGCATACCTTCTCACGGAGGAATCTTATTCTAGTCTAATCCCATTTTCCTAAACATATGGGTGTGTCAGACTAGTCATACTCCTACATGAAAACCTACCTTATAACTGGGGTTTTCTTATCGAAGCAGACCAGGGCGCATGCCCCCTGGATTTCTGTCACAATCACTGAATCACTCGCACTCATCAAGTGGACAGAATAGAGATTGATGAGACATTCCTTGCGCAAAAATACCAATTACGGATGACATTTGATTATTAGCTATGTGTGAGCTAGGGAATGGAAGCTGGTCTACGAGCTATACCACTCTCCCTTCATGCGGAAAACACATCACTCGAAAGAGTGAGGAGACAATGGCTCCCATGCTATAAGTGTAGTCACACCCAAGGAGTAGATTGTAATCTAAAGGTCCTTGGACTACCATAAAGTTCAAGTAGATAGTTTTCCTTCTCAAAGTTATAGGAAAACTTGGAAGGATCCCTAACGGTCAACTGGTTCCTTTGTCGAAGCCTGTCAGATTTCGTATTTCAGGCAGAAGCGATGGAAAACCAAGCACTTTCCAAGCAGTTGAGGAAAGGATACTCACATAAGCCCCTTCATCTATGATAGTACCAACCATGATCATTCTGTAAGCTTGTAATATGATTCGGAATGGTACATTAGATGGTAGGCGGGGTCTACCTAGTAGATTCCAATTGAAGGAAATGACTAGGTTGCTTAGAGGTGGGACTGAATAAACGATCGGATATGACCCTAAGGAACTTCCTTCCTATGGTAAAGGAACGGGTAGATTTCCCCCATGTTCATCGGAGTCTGTGTTTACAAAAAGAATTTGAATGGTGTCATTCTCATTCTCCTTAGCGATGGTATCATCTGAAGGTGGACCCTATGAAGACAATATTGGGTCGACTGTCATCTCAACCTATTGACTTTGGTCTATTTCGGACTCAGAGGGTTTATCTTTAATGATAGGTGCTTCGACTGACAAAAAAGGTGTGTCAGTTGGATTTTGAACTAGCAATGGATACAGCAAGAGTTTCTTGTATCCAGGAGGAAGCTACGGTGGTGAAGTAGGACGGTTGTCCAAGACTCTTTTAGCTTCATCCAAGAAGGGACAATGGTGGAGGGTATGATCACCTTCACATAGTCTACAAGGAAATTTAGATCTTCCTTTCTGTCCATTGACTTTGTTTTCACTAATTGACGGTGTACTCTCAACATGATCGTCAGAGGTTGACGACACCGTATTGTGCAAGTGGGGAGAACAGTGCCTTAAGATCCATGGGATGCAAGGACAATCTCGATGATAGTGGTCTCCTTTGCAAATTATGCATGGAGATTTAGGTTTGGATGGTGCAATGTGTGGATTTTCGCCAGACGATGCAAGGTTGCCCCCTTTCGTCGTTGGCTTCTTCTTCTTCTTCTCAGTTACTTGGTTTTTAGTTTTACCAGCTTTACTAGGAAAAAAGGAAGAAGGAGAGGGAGAAATAAATGAAGTAGAAGGTTGGGGGGTAACTTCAGTATCATCCGGTTGCTGATTTGATTGCTCAGGAGTCACAGTGTTTTGAATGATAGAGGTCGAGAAAAGCCAAATCGACAGACCAATTGTCAATCCTAGAAGGGACAATGTGGCCATATGAGGTGCACCAACATCTTCCCAAGAGGAGAAGGGACTAGGATTCCCCCCAAGGGGAAATCCTTGATTGGTGGACTCCATTTTCTCAACCTAAGATCAACGAGGGAACAATGATGTTATTCCGATTAAAATAAATTTTACGACGCTTTGACACAACTTGCTTTTTCAATTTTTAAGAGTCAAGAAAAAGCTAAAGATGACTCTAGTCGCCTTCGATTTTTAATGAGCCTGAAGTGAAAAGTGCTCATATGGACCTTTTCTTTTAAGGAGTCTAAAATGGAACGAAAGTGACTACTCTGGAAATCTAGATAGAGGGATTACTAAACCAATCGCAAAGATGTAGAATACTTTTTACAGTACGGCAGTCAATCTTCCCGAATGTTGTGTTCAGTGAATTACGATCGATAGGGTGGTAGACATGGCTTCCTAAGGATAAAGGATATAGCCTATTGTGCTCTCCCAATATATACTCAACGGTACATGGGAGCACAAGTCCATACTGGCACTTGTCGTCTCAAAGACAAGGAATCACCCAGCCTACGATGATAGCGATAGTTACCAGACCTTATGACGCCAGAATACGTCTCTACCCTAGACTTATAAATGTTGTGCTTTAGGTTCCAAAGCATTTTTATGTTCATTCAATTTATTTTACAGTTGATCTTTATTAAGAAGTTTTCCTTTAAGTTTCACTGTGTGATGTAGATATACAATTCCTAAATATGCAATCTAAGATGATAAACAGTTGTTTACTCTTCTTTTTGCAATGAAAATCCTAGCTACTAAGGAAAGAGAAGAGAAATTCTTTCAACATAGAGCAGAGAGCACACACTAGATGCACTGTCCTAAATCAAAATCAACAAGTATTCTAAATGCAAATGCACATGCATGTATTTGTTTTCCGCTTTCTTAATGTGTGAATGACAAAAACAATGCTAAAAAAAAAAATTGGACTATATTTTCTCTCAAAGCGACAGTACTAACAATTTTCTCTTCAAAAGACAAAAGGAAGACAAGGACGACACTTTGCGATTTTGAATTGAAAACTACTTTCGACACTTGAAATACTATTAATTCAAATCAAATACAAGAGTAACAGTGTAATCGACTATCAAAAAGAGGAGGATTCTTTTCTTTGACTGAAAAGAACACTTGCAACACTTTCAAATCAAAAGACGACAGTTCAATTAAGCTACTGTTTGTAAAGGAGAACTGAAAATGGCAAAAAATACATAAAAGCATTCACAATTCTTTGTACAATGGAGGTTGAATAATGTAAAGGAAGGGTGTTCCAACAGTGGTATACTGATCACAAACAACAAAACTCCTGAATAAAGCTGAAGACAATGAAGAAAAAACCAAAATATGGAGGCAGAAACAGTCCTATCTGATCATTGCACTTATAACACAGGGAAATAGGGATGCATCTAACCTATTGCACACGGGAGGTGTGATTCGTATAGACTATTAAAAGGAGAAAGTGCGATGGTCCAAGGATGAGACTGGGCTTGGTTCTTTGCTCACAGTTTGCAGCTTAGTTTAGGGATTTAGGCTGAGCTAATGATAGTCAGTAAATACAAAGTGTAGGGGCTGATCTAATGAGGTTACTTAAGCCACCACTAGGGCAATTAGGATGTTTGCAAATTAGTTGTTCAGTTTATAAACAAAACCTAGAGATGGACTAAAGCAACATTGATCTACTTTGCACTTGCATAGCAAATGCAGTTCGAAGGCTAGCTGGCTTAACTTCAGGCTCCATCTGTAGTTTATAAAGCGAACAAATATAAACAAGCAAACAAGCTATTCACTCCCCAGTGGAGTCGCCATTTTGTTATTGGGAAAACTAGTGTCCATTCAGAGCTGCTAGTCCCACTAATATGGGTAGCTATCTTAGAAACAAACAAACTAAAGTTACTTTTGTTTTCCTTTATGAGAGATAGATGAGAGAGAAGCAAAGAGTACCAACCTCAGTCTTTCGCTTGGATCATTGCTTGTTTAGTCTCCCCTTTGACAAATATTTGCCACTCTTTCCTCGCTTGTCTTGCTTCAAACAACAAATGTAAAGTAAAAGCAACATAATACCATCAAAGCATAGAGATCTATAACCATAAACAATATAGGATCAAATGTATATTAACCATACAAGTGCATATATCAATAAAAGATTCAGAGATACACAAGAATATGGAGGAAAACTCAAATAGCTTTATTGATAGAAGTAGTGGAAGAGGGGATTACAACCCATTGGTCTGACCCAGCGCCATCCTCCCAGCACGAAAGCTCTCTTCACCTCATGAAAATATTAGATCACGCAAAAATATTGCACAAAGAAACCAACAGCACTTCCTTACAAAATACAAAATTCCAGCGTTTGGATCTCTAGGATGAGGGATCCATATATAGATATTTGCAGGTGGGTGAGTTAGCTTCTAGGATTTTGATTAGTGTCCTCTCTATAATAGTTCTTGGTTCCACTTGGAGAATTCATGATCTCTTACTCATCCCTAGGCAAATTCAGAGAGGCAAGTGTCAAATGGGCAAATTCTAGAAGATTCTTTGGGTTTCCACCTAGCCAACTGTCTCTGCCATTTGTCTGTTGTCACTCATCACACCCCACAGAAGGGCTTTTCAGTATGCATCACACTTTTTTCATGTGGTAGGTGAGATGCATTGCACCCTTAGCACTGAGCAGACTGTATGATCTAGTTCCGAGTAGTTTTTCAGGGAGAACTTTTGGGAGATGATTTAATTAGCTGACCTTGCTCCTTTAGGGTATGAAACAACACTTTTAGGCACTTAGAAGCCCTTGGTTTATGGACATATGTGATTGGGGTTGCAGTACCCAAATATGTCTATAACAGTATCACCGCATTGGACCCCGTTTCGTAATGTGGCAGCAACACTGCACGTAAAATTTATGCCACTAGGTGTGTCCAGGGGGGGCGACAACAATTATTGAGAGCCCCTCCCCCCTGGCGGGGGACTGGGGTCAGCACCCCCAAGCTAAAAATAGATGTAAAATTTCCTTGTAAAATGTTGTAATTTCGTAGTCAATCTGGGTCGTTCATTAGGCAAAGATATGACAGTAGAAGTTATGTTTAATTGAGGGTTTTTTTTCCTAGAAGGCAACCCCTCGCTATATATGAGGGAATTGTATTGTGTCTATGTAGATCTATATTCTGAGTGATAAAGAGAGAGGAGATTGTGCAAGAGAGAAGAGGGAATTACAACTATTGTAGGTTGTATCTCTTCAGGTTGTTGGATAATATAAAAGGAATGACTGGCTGTTTCTCCGTGGACGTAGCCCAAATTGGGTGAACCACATATATCTGTGTCTCTCTTGTTTGATGTTTTTATATTTCTGAAATATATTTTATGTGTTCCATTGCTCTGTAATATATAATTTTCTAACAACTGGTATCAGAGTTGAAGGTCTATTTGGGTCATAAACTCGCAGGAGAGAAGGGTTCCTAGTTCGAGTGGGAGCAATGGCGGAAGATGGTAGGTTTAGGGTCAAAAACTTTAACAGTAAAAACTACCAGCTGTGGAAGATGCAGATGGAAGATTATCTGTATCACAAAGATCCGTACCTACTATTGAGAGGAAATATAAAGAAGCCAAAGAGTATGACAGACACAGAATGGGATATTCTCGACGCAAAGGCACTTGGAACAATATAGTAGTGGCTAGTAGTGTTCATAGCCTTTAATATTTCAAAGGAAATGACAACAAAGGGTTTAATGTCGGCATTGGCCAAACTATATGAAAAATCCTCAGCCTCAAATAAGGTATTTCTTATGAAGTGTTTATTTAATACAAAGATTTCAGAAGGTGGATCTGTTGCTAATCATTTAAATGAATTTAATACAGTTACCAATCAGTTAAGTTCTGTAGGGGTAACTTTTGATGAAGAAGTTAGGGCTCTATTACTTTTGTCCTCATTGCCAGAAAGTTGGAATGGTTTAGTTGTGGCCATTAGTAACTCTATCTCTAGATCTAGTACTTTAAAGTTGATGATGTTGTCGGCACAATCCTGAGCGAGGAAATGTGACAGATTAGCTCTGGTGAGACATCAGGTAATGCTTTGACTAGAGAGACTAGGGGAAGAAAAATGGAAAGAGGAAAGAGCCCAGGATATCACAGTAAGTCATGGAAAGGAAAATCCAAGTCCAAATCAGGGATAGTGTGCTGGGAATGCGGGAAAAAAGGACATGTGAAGAAAGATTGCAAGTCTCGGAAGGGAAAAGAAGGAGATGCACAACAAGAAAACAATCATGAAGTGAATGTGACAGGTGATGTGTTGCAAGATGCTTTGATTCTTTCATTAGAAAATATTATTGATGCCTGGGTGGTAGATTCAGGGGCCTCATTCCATGCCAGACCTGATAGGAAACATTTTCATGATTATGGTCAAGGTGATTTTGGATAGGTACGATTGGGTGATGATGAACCCTGTAAAATCATTGGAATGAGTGTAGCTTTGATTAAACAACATAACAGAAATCAATGGCTATTGAAGGAGGTAATTCATGTTCCAAATCTGAAGAAAAATATGATTTCAAGAGGGCAGTTGGGAGGTGAAGGATGTGTAACTACTTTTACAGATAAAAATTGGAAGGTCACTAAAGGAGCCCTGGTAATAGAGAAACAAGAAAAGGTTGGTACATTGTATTTATGCAATGGTATTTCTAATTTTGTTAACGCTTTAACCTCTACAGGAGAAGATATGACATTGTGGCATCATAGGCTTGGGTGCATGATTGAGAAGGGGATGCAGATTCTTCACTCAAGAAATTTGTTGCCATGTTTGAAGCATGTTGATTTAAAATTCTGTGAGAATTGTGTATATGGAAAACAAGAGTCAGATTCCTCAGAGTTGGAAAAGAAAAGAAGAGCAAAAAATCAAAGCTTGTGCATACATATGTATGGGGACATACTCAGGTATGATCTCTCGGTGGGTCTCATTATTATGTTACTTTTATTGTTGATGCAACCAGAAAAACATGGATTTACTGTATTCGAAATAAATCTGATGTATTTGATACTTTCAAGAAATGGAAAGCTTTGGTTGAAAAGGAGACTAGAAAACAGTTCAGAAGTCTCAGATTAAACAATGGAAATCAATATTGTAGCAAAGGTTTTGATAGGTATTGTTCAAAGAATGGAATTCGCAGAGAGAAGATAGTTCCATGAACACCACAAGAAAATGGTGTGTCGAAAGGATGAACATGACAACCATGGAGTGTGCAAGGTGCATGAGATTGCATGCATGATTGCCTTTACAATTTTGGGCAGATGTTGTATATATTGTTGTTTATCTAATAAAAAAAGGGCCTTCAAGTTCCTTGGATGGTGGTATTCCAGAGGAGGCATGGACAAGTGAAAATGTAAACTACTCAATTTTTAAATACTTTTGGTTGTGAAGCCTTTGTCCACATTAATAAAGAAAATAGAAAAAAGCTTGAGGCAAAATCAAAGAAATCTACCTTTATTGGATATGGTGTTAATGATTTTGGTTATTGCTTTTATGATTATGAAAAATGAAAAATCATTAGGAGCATAGGTGTCATATTCAATGAAAAGGTTTTGTATAAGGATCATATGCAGGAAAAGAAATAGGAAAAAGAAAACAGAGAATACACGATGCTTGATGAGATAAAAAAAAAAAAGTGAAGGTGCCTGAAAATCATAATGATCAACATCTATAAAAACAACAACAACCACAACAACAACAAGCACCTCAAATGCCTGAAAGTTGTGTCATAATATCTACCAAGATAAGTAGACCACTTGAATGATACTCTCCTTCATTATATTATTTATTATTGACTGATTTTGGTGAACCAGAATGTTATGAAGAAGCAGTGCAGGTAGAAACCAGGAACAAGTGGAAGAAAGCCATGAAAGAGGGGATGGAATCCTTAGCACATAACCAGACTTGGGACTTAGTTAGTTTTCCTGAAGGTAAAACAACATTACAGAATAAATGGGTTTGCAGTTTGAAGGAAGAAGATGGAGGTGGAAAAAGGTATAAAGCTAGACTAGTGGTGAAGGGTTTTGCACAGAAAAAGGGTATATACTTTGATGAGATATTTTTCCTGTTGTGAAAATGACTTCAATCAGAACTATTTTAAGTCCAGTAGCAGCTGAAGTTTTGCATCTTGAGGAGTTAGATGTAAAGACAACCTTTCTCCATGGGGATTTGGAGGAAGAGATATGTATGCAACAACCACAAGGATATGAGGTAAAAGGGAAGGAGAAACTAGTGTGCATGTTGAAGAAGAGATTGTATGCCTTAAAACAGGCTCCAAGGCTGTGGTATCTAAAATTTGACAATTTTATATTTGAACAAGGTTATACTAGATGTCACTCTCGTCATTGTGTTTATCTCAAAAGGAAAAATGATGGAAGCTATATTATATTATTCTTCTATGTATATGACCTGCTTGTTGTAGGTTCTAACATGTAGGAAATAAATGTGCACAAAAGAGAATTGGCGAACTCATTTGCAATGAAGGATTTAGGTGCTTGCAAAACAAATCCTTGGTATGAGAATAACTAGAGACAAGAATCAAAAATTAACATTGTCTCAGAGTCAGTACATAGAAAAGGTGTTGAAAATATTTAATATGCAGAATGAAAAACCAGTTAGTATACCTTTGGCTAGTCATTTCAAACTAAGTAAGGAGGTGTATCCCAAGACTCAGGAAAAAATGGCTGATATGTCTAAAGTTCCATATGCATTAAGAGTTGGAAGTTTAATGTATGCAATGGTTTGCACAAGGCCTGATATTGCACATGCAGTGGGAGTTGTAAGAAATTTCATGAACATTCCAGGGAAAGAACATTGGATGGTGGTGAAGTGGATTCTCAAGTATTTCAGAAGTACCACAAATCAAGCATTATGATTTGGTAGTTCAAACAGTGCTCTACAAGGACATGTTGATGTAGATATGGTGGGTAATAAAGGTAACAAGAGGAGCACAACGGGGTATGTGTTTACTGTAGGTGGAACAACTATTAGTTGCGTTTCAAAATTGCAAAGTGTTGTTGCACTCTCAATAATAGAAGCAAAATATGTTGCTGCTACAGAGGCTTGCAAAGAAATTATTTGGCTACAAAGGTTTCTGGATGAATTGGGTAAGAAGAAAGAGTTGGGAAGGTTATATAGTGACAGCCAAAGTGCCATACATCTTGTAAATAACTCTTCATTTCATTCCAAGACTAAACATATATAGCTCAAGTACCATTTCATACGGTCAGTGTTGGAAGATGGACAGTTAAAGCTAGAAAAGATACACATTAGACAGAATCCTGTAGATATGTTAACAAAAGTTATAACCAGAGAGAAACTAAGTTTCTACTCAGTTTCAATTTGTCTTCAAGTATGATGAAGAAGATGAGAAATAGCCAAGTCCAAAGTGGAGTCATTTCCCAGCAAATGAAACAGCGATGGTGTTGCTATAATCAGTCTCCAAATGGGAGATTGTTGGGTGTGGAGCCTGATTATCTTCCTTATTCATAGGTATAACTGCATTGGACCCAATTTCATAATGTGGCAGTAATGAAACCCATAAAATTTACACCGCCAGGGGGGTCCAGGGGGGGGGCGATGATTATTTGGAGCCCCCCCTGATGGGGGATCGGGGGCAATGCCCCCGAAGCTAAAAATAAATGTCAAATTGCCTTGTTGTTATAGACATTTTTGGGCACTGCAACCCCAATCATAAATGTCCATAAACTGAGGGCTCCTAAGTCCCTAAAAGTGTTGCTTCACTACCTAAAGGAACAAGGTCAGTTGATTACAT
>APFE030039256.1:96093-109390 GCA_000404065.3 Pinus taeda | reverse complement strand
GAAATCTCTGTGTATATGTGTTTTATGGGTTATGCTCTCGCATTTTTATTTTTCTTGTGATTTAGAATTCGTATGCAGGTAATTTCTGTACGGGGTTAAAACCTACATTTGGATTCAGTACAGATAGAAATAATCATGAAACAGGGTAAGGATGAAAGGGAGTAAGTTAGCATAGGAATCACAACAAAAGTAAGCATAGTAAGCAAAGCAAAAGTTAGAACAAGAGAAAAAATTGAAGAAAAAGTAAACCAACAACTACAAAGTGGAAGTAACCAACAACAATTTAAAGAGTTAGTGGACAATAGTAATTTGAAGCAAAGTGAAAGAGGAAGAAGTAAGTGGAAGAATATGGATCAGTCCAAGGATGAACTGGAAAAAGAGATTGAAGAAATGTGGCAACTGATGATGAAGCAATCTAAATGGAGGAAAATGGTAATAGCAGGAAGCATGATCAATTAGATTTTGAACTTGATTGACAAGAAGAACAAGATGGAGTAAAAGACAACAGAAGTGAAATAGTAGCAAAGGAACAAGACATTTGGGTAGTTACAAAACAAAGTATGGGATCCAAGAAGACAAAGATCAGAAGACACATGATGAGGAGATCATGAATATTTTCTACTTTGAGATTCTGATGCAGGAGCATTCAACCCAAGAGAAAATCATTGTAATTAAGTAGACATAGGGGGTCATGTTTAAGAGAAGTTAGTTTCCTAAGTCTCAAATTAATGTAATATTTAGGCCTTTAAGGAATTAATTAGATAATGAGAGGAAGTTGTAAATTCTCTCAAATAAATGAGAACATGAGTGGGAAATAATGACAAAAGAGTCTAAAGTCAAATAGGACTCTTCAAAGCAGTTCCATGATTCAAGGAACTAAGGAGAGCTCTTAGGAATTAAATGGAGATTAGAAGTGGATGTAGAGGATAGAGGATATAGGATTCAGTTCAGTAGATTTAGGAGTCAAAGCAAGATTAGTTCAACGAAACTTTCTGGGATAAATGTAATCCCACAGCCAAAGTAGAGGAGAAGGCCACAGATATCAAAGATCAGGCCTGTTCGAGACAAATAAGTCTCGAATGTAATCATTTGTTTATACATATATATACAGCCGTTTATTCTTGACTGTGTCATTATGTGTGAAAGTCTATTTCATGAATGAATTACTATGAATTCGTAGTCTCTATAACAGGGTTGCAGAAAAAATTCTAAAGAATGCACAAAGGGAGTAGAATGACGCAAAGGAATCGTAAAAGGATCTTAGAATCCAGTTGAAGAAGTAGGGTGAAGCTTTCGAGAGAAGTTGCGAAGCAAGAATTCGCTGAGGAATTCAGCTCAAAGGAAGTTGAGTAGTGGAAGTAGAAAGCAGAGTTTGAAGAAATACATCGAGGAGAGGAACGATTCAGAGAAATCGTAATGGAGCATTGAATCCATTAGAAGGATCCAAGAGGACAATGAAAAAAGGAGCATGCGGAGTTAAGCTCAGAACATAGTGGCACAGCAGAAACAGTGAAGGAAGAAGAATCTTTGAAGAAACCCGGAAACTATCATAACCACTGAAAATGGCGTAAAAATTAAGTTAAGTAGAAGAACGGATAAGTGAAGTATCATGCACAGTAGCCGTCGGATTGAGAAGACCAATGACCAGGATTAAATCGCAAGAGTGGGGAAATTGGGATCGCATCGCAATCCACCAAAGGGAGGAAGCAATTGTGACATGCAATATATAGCTAGACCCGAAACTCTATCGAATATGGATTAGAGCCCATCGGGTCCGAAATATATGTCGGATCAGAGTTTAAAGTGGAAGAGTCAAAGATCAAGTGATATCCAATAGTGATATTGCGACATCACCGATAAGCGATGAGGTTGATTGGAGACCGGTGATAAAAGAAGACAGAGACCGAAAGATATAGCGGAAATTCCGGTGGAGTTTTCCTTTATATTTCTCTTGTTCCCGTGTAATTCTGATATATGAGTTTCCTAAGTCTTTTAATGCAAAAGTGATGCTAACAATTCCGACAGCCGCAGATCGGAGTTGAAGAGGTGGTGAGGCATATATGTATGCATGACCCGCGAAGGAAGCGATGCCTAATTGCGATTAAGGTAGCCTTGGGAAATGTGCAGAGGTCGTACCAAGGCGGAAAAAGGTGTGTTTATGTATGTTTTCCTCTGTAAATGGTTTTATAAGGAAAATAACGTCGATGGGTAAGTTTTATGTATTAACCATATATAACCAAAGGTAAGAGGGAAAAGGTTATAAATGCAGACTTAAGGAGTTTAAAAGTCTCGATAGAAGGTTTAAAGTGGGGTGATTATTTTCCTTTCAAAAGGGAAAGGTGGGTTAATGTGTAGACTTTGGTAAGTCTATGAATCATTCCGCATGAGACTGAAAGAGGGCCTTAACCATTTGATATGGAATATTTGACTACTTTGTGAGTTAAATATCTGGGATAAATGTGTGGATGTGTTTTACATACATTCCGTGAGTGTAAGCGGGGGTAACCTTGCATCATATGGTTTTCCTTAAAAAAATAGTGATGAGTTAACAAACATTCCTCAATAGTAACTAGTGATAATTGTAGCCACTGCTAGTTTAACAATTGAATTATGATAAGTTTTCCTACTATTTAAAAAAATACAAGTTAAAATAGAAAAGAAGTAGAATGCCTTATAAATTTAACAATCAAAATACAAAGTAAATATACCTTTACAAATTTAACAATCAAATCCTTAGGCAAAAAATGATTCTTGTGCACAATCCCACTAACTGAATTATGATAAGTTTTCTTACTATTTAAAAACCAAAAAAAATTTACAAGTTAAAATACAAAAGAGGTAGAATACCTTATAAATTTCACAATCAAAATAAAAAATAAATAGAATATATATAACTTTATTGAGACAAGGGCTTATTCTACAGCTCAGTATGATGGAAATGTGTAAGTATATCCATGTTCAATATAGAGTTGACACATGTTCCAAAAAGAATATTCAATACAAATTAAGGTCGCCCTAAATAAAAATGAAAATACCCATATAAATAAAAAAATAAAAAATGATTAATACAAAAATGTCCATTTTATACATCCAGAAAAGCAACTTAAACAATTAAAAGTTACAAGTGGTGTGTATCTTAATTATAGATCAATCGGGTTTTCAGAAAGATTAAAGTTTTAATTACAGATCAATAAGGTTTTTAGAAAGATTAAAGTTGTCATCGGATGCAAACTTTTTATTGAAATTTTGCACTTAAAATTTTTTTTACACCTTAAATGATTTGATGACTTTTGACTCTTGCTAAATTTATAATTAAGATAAATCTACACTGATGAATATAATTGGAAACATCTTGGCACATTCAACAAGTTATGCAACCATATCCCAAGCCACAACCATATCCCAAGGCGACCATGATAGATCGGCCACTGCAAGGATAAAGTTGATTGATGAACACTTCATAGTCGGATAGAAAGAAGCCCTTGAAAAGCTGGAGGACTGGGTGATAAAAGATGAGAAGGCTAAGTTCATTGGCGTGCATGGCAAGCCTCGTTCTGGAAAGACTCTGCTCCTCAAATCACTCTTCAATAGTAAAGAGGTGCGCTCTCATTTTAGAAGTAATGGCTTCTTGCTCTGGCTGACTGTTTCCAAGAGTCCATGTTTTACTAGTCTCAAGGATAAAATCTGGACACAGATATCCATTCAAGATAATGTAGGGATAGTGAAAACTATCAATGAGAAACATGTAGAAATATGGATAGTTGCGCAAAATGATGTAGATCTGATAAAAAATGTCAACCAAGAAGAGGTAAAAAAGGGGTGAATGATGCACTGTAACGGAGTGAGGGGTTTGTGTTGTCCTTAGATGATGTGTGAAATAGAGATGCTAATAATTTGTTTAAGAAATTGAGTCTAATTCAAAAGTTAAAGTTATTGTCAGTTCAAGGCATCTAGAGACACTGTCAAATATGGGAATTACATATAAGCAGAAAAATGCAAATTAGGGACTTAAACGAGCATGAAAGCTGGATGTTTACTCAGAATTATTTTCCCAATAATGATAGAAATCTACCAGAAAAGGAGCAGGGCAAGTTTGTGTGCAATATGTGTGGCAGACTTCCCTTGGAAATAAAAGTTGTGGGAAGGGAAATGGCGAGTAGTACTCAAGCAAAGCAATGGAGATGGGCACTGCAGAGGTTGTCAAATGTTGAAAGCATCTATGATTGCAGACTCAAATTTAGTTTTGAGGTCCTTGGAAATCAACGGGTTAAAATGCAATGTTGCTTTCTACTTGTAGCTGCATCCTCTTTGGAAGATGAAATGCTTTTTTCCCGACATGTGATTCTGCTGTGGGCGGGAGAAGGACTGCTTTTAGGTAAGATGGCACAAGAAGATAGTTGCAATCCACTTGAGATGGGATGGATTTATCTCAATGTTTGAGCAGATCGCTACCTGATTGAGCTTATGATGAGAGACCATGATGGCCGAGTGGTTTTCTTCAGGATCCATGATGAACTGCGCAATTTGGCAATCCAGATTGCTAACGTGGAAGAAAATTTTTATGGCCCTATGGATGGGAAATTAAAAGTGTAAAAGAAGGCGAGTGTTCTGGCTGCACTCGAATTTTCTTGAGAAACAAAGAATTAAGTTAGCTTTACCAGTCATACATAGCTCCACAAATTTTCTCATTGTTCGTATTTGAAAATAGATGTTTAGAAAAGATTCCATAAAAGGCAATTGAGAGCATGACCTCTCTTAAGTTACTAGATCCGAGTGACACAAAAGTGCAGTCATTACCAAAAAGTTTAAGGTCTTTGACACAGCTAGTATGCTTAAGGTTACTGTGGAAACCCATCAAAATATTGTTAGCATCTCTTACAACTCTAGTAAACCTAGAGATCATTGACCTTAGCTTTTCTAGCATCATTGAATTATCGTCTGACTTTCATAAGTTGAGATTTTTAAGGTATTTAGGGCTTAGCCACTGCAAAGACTTGCAGTATCTGCCTCGGGGCATCTCGTAGCTTACTTCTTTGTAGTACTTATATATGAATGAATGTGACAGTCTCTGGAAAAGCACTGAATCATGGGGCAAGTGGAAACAGGTGGCTATTATTTCAGATCTTGTGGGATTAACTCAAGTCAAATGGTTAGAAGTACAGAACAACGGGGCAGTTTTTGATGAGAATATTGATGAGAAATCAGCAGGGAAGATAATCCCATTGGCAACCCTCCATTTGACACTCACAGGGATGAAAACTCTACCAATTATCATGACTTAGATGCAAATGCCCTGACTTGGATAGAAGTTCATTGGCATTCGCAACAAAAAATTTGATGACTTCCAAAACCTAAGTTATCTTATATTGTTAAACAGTGGTATGTTGTGGAAACTTCCAAATTTGCATAACCTTAATAATTTACAGAGACTAGAGATCATCGCATGCCATAAGTTAAAGGAGTTTCCAGAGGAATTTGCTAAAAAAGGGGCATTTCCTTCCTTGAAGATCTTTTCACTTATCAAATTAAAAAAAATGGAAAAGCTGCCACAAAATTTTCCAGAAAAAGTAGAGGGAGATACAGAGGAGGGAGCAATGCCCGCACTTCAAATATTCACTATAATGGAATGTCCAACATTAAATATTTTTCCACTGGGTTATCTAAAATTAAAAACTCTTTAAAAAATATGGATTTATAGTTGTCCAATGATAGCTGAAGACTGTGAAATGAGTGAAAAAAAGAGAAATGAAATGGTGAAATTAATGTCTAGAAGAGATACAGAGGAAATTAAGAAATGGCACTTGCAGTGATGTGCTAAGTATGGAAGTTGGATATATGGCGAATTCTGGTGTCAGGAGCTTTTCCTCTTTCTAGAAGGTCTTAATCCATTTGTATAATTTATATATTCATCCAAATTTTTATACATCCTTCATTTAATAAGTGACACTTCCAATTATGTAAACTTTCAATATATGGATTTTGATGTAAGGAGTTTTTCTCTTTCCAAGAGACTATAATATATTTGTATAATTATATATTCTAAATTTTTTTATCTGCTATTATCTTCATTATATATATTTTCATAAAATGATTTATATATTATTCAAATGTAATGAGCATTTTCTTATTGTTATAGTTTTGTTATAGCTTTGTGTGAAATATAAAAATTCATGTTATAGTTGTGTGTGAAATATAAAAATTAGATATATGATCAATTTTGTTCTCATCAACTTTTTCATTTTTAAGAAATATTTATATATTTTACTATTAAAAAAGTGATATGATATTTCTAATTATGAATTATTAGGAATTTTTATTTATTTATTAACTAGAATTTGATATATATAATTTTTATATATCATTTTTTTTTTTAATATTTTAATGTATTTGTATATTTAGTTATTTATGAGATTATTTAGTTTCACAAGTTTTTTTTATTTAGTGAAAAATGATTTCAATTATTCTCAAATTTTAATAGATTTATAAGTTTAATTAAAGTTTTGAAAAAAATATTATTAAATTGAATAATTGAATTAAAATATTTTTTAATTTTAAAATATAACTGATTTTTTTCTATTCTTTATGTGGTTTAAATTAATATGGGCATATAACATTATATTAAAAAATAAGAAAATCTAACAAAAGTTTCTATTGCCCAACGGTCATAACTTTGCACAACAAAATGTCAAGTGGATAGCTGCCTACCATAATTTAAGCAAGTATTTGCATAAAAGGATGGTGGGTAACCATCCACATGGCTTTATGTTGTGCAAGGAATTTCTAATTACATTTATTTTCAGCATATGTCTACTAGTTGCAAAGGAATTTCAAAATATGTTAAAACTCTCACATAATAAAATGTTAATAACTATAAACATTCTATATATATGTATATATATACTTTAAAAAATAGTATTTAAAACACTTTTTCAAATTTTATTAACTCCAAATCAGTAGAGTAAGGAATGGATTTTATTAAAATTATATATATATAACTTATGTATAAATAACTTAGCTTGTCAATTACTTTTTGCATAAGAGGCAGGTACTAAGCAACAAAGATGCATATTAGACTTGTTTATATATCTTTTCACTCTAATATAATAAAGAAGATTTGTATATTATTTAAGGAGGTTTTAAGTTTATTAGTGTAACACCCATCGGTAAATGCTATAAATGTTTTGTTTTGTCACGAATGACATGGTAAAACTATGTTTTGTTTTATCACAAATCACTAGGTAAAACTATGGGCCAGGTAAATGTTTTGTTTTGTCACGAATGACTTGGTAAAACTATGTTTTGTTTTATCACAAATGACTTGGTAAAACTATGGGCCAGGTGGATGGTAAAACATAAATGTTATTATTTTATGCAATTGATTTTTTTTTTTAATAATACAAGCTATGGTTAGCAATAAAATCACGAGAAAAAGTTCTAAAAGAGAGTTTCATTTACCAAATAGTTAAGACAGTTACTCCTTCCACTAGAGATAAATAATCTCAGTTGGGACAAGGGAACAAAGAGGATGAGAGGGAAGAAGACCTTAGGCAAACTTGGAGAATTGGTACCTAGTTGAAGGAGGTCCAAGGGAGGAGTTTAAGCTTCAAGCTTTGGAACTTGAAATGGGACATCGTTGAAGGTTGGCAGGATGCTACCAATTTAGGTATCCTTGAGCTAGTTGGTGGTGAGTGTGATCCTTGAGATAGATGTGTGAGTTTGAGTTCTTGGGTTGGAGCGGAAAAGTCTTGATGTCTCTGGATAGACCTGACTCGGTCACTATCAAGTAATTGTTTTGGGGAGAAACTAGCTCAAGGGGAGTCATGTTGTGTAGATTGGTTGGGTGGAACACCTTCTTTCTTGGTGATTTTATGGTTGGACCAGAAGCAAATAAGTACTATTGTTGTATTTTCTATTGTGTATTAATTTCCTTTGAGATGTGAAACTATTTTGTGTTACAGGTTGTTACATTTTTTGAGATATGTCAAATGAATGCAACTGTAACGTTTCATCTCTCATCATGAAAGATAACTTCCTATGAAAGGAAGTGCATTGTAAGGGTAAACCAATAGACATGAACTAGGTTATATTCTAGGCCAAGCCAGCTAACTGACAACCCGGAAAGCAATCCTAATTTTAGGATAGGATGTCAAGAATGGAAGGAGCAAGTTTTGAAGACAATTATTCTCATGATTTCCATATTAAACAAAAGTAGTCTAGAAAAAAGGGTATTGATGTGCAGAACAATCGTTACATAAATATGTGTACGAAAATAAGCTTTAACTTACAAAAAGAGAACAAATTCTGTGACGATTATTGAATTGAAGGGTTGGCCATAAATTCAAGAAATAAGGTAACATATATTCTGGCTACAAGTGGAAAATAATGTTGCAACAATAATAAGAAAACCATTCACCGAAGAAGAAAGAATGGAATATAATAAAAAAGCGCTAATTTATATATTTTCTCTTGAAAAACAATTTACAGTAAAAATGTAGATACTGTTGAACCCTAGGGTGTAGGGTTAATCAAAAAATTAAATTATAAATGCATGCATGTAATCAATCCTTTCAAACTTGAACAAAGGGAGACTGGAGATCATAGCTACTAACAATTTTTCTGAGTGGGTATGTCAGGAGCGGGTAACCACTGTGACTAAGAATCTAGAACAACAATTAATTTCATGTAAGAACTATCAAAGGCGAGTTACAAACATTGTATTTGATGAAACATATTCCTTAAATTACAAGGAAATTCCTCGAATAATCATAAAGAACAAGTGAAACTAAAGGTATCATATTCAGAAGATATACATTTTCTAAAAAATATCAATTATAAGATAGAATATTAGATGGTGGAAAATCCCCATTATTGAATTGCCTGCATTCATTCCCGAGTTCGTAATGGTCGTCGGGCAGGTCTATGGAAGAACTCGATTTTTTTCAAGTTACGTGAAATCATTATTTTGGAGGCTTCACACTGATAGGAAAACCTGCGATGGAAAAAATGAGGGTTAGTTGAAACCCCAACCTTGAAATGGGTGATACAACATAGCAAGTAAAGGAATTATTAGTTAACTGTGATGTAGGGAACAAGGGTTGTCAAGACCTCTGAAGCTTGCTGCAACATACGTGAAGTAAGAAAACTAAACTTAAAATATTTGTCTTCCTCTTATGTTGAACCATACCAAATTATTGAAAGGGTCACCACACCAAATTGATAGGCACAAAGTGAAAAATAAAAAATAAGGAAAAAAAAGTTAGAATTAACCCTTATCGAATCAGGTAACAGTCTTGGAAAATATCCAGTTGTAGAAAGACTCCAAAGTAGGAGTTGGGTAGAATATTTCTCTACATGAGAGAAATAAAGCATGGAGGCTTAATGCGAGGGTTGATACCCGAAAAGGTCCAAGGGTTTTTGGAATATGGAGATGAATCATAATATGCCCAAAATTATAAAGAAATGGAAAGGGTATGAAGAACTTAGAGAAATGAGAACGTTATAAAACATAGAAACTCTCGGCATACCTGTGTCCCTCAAACAGAGACTAGAAGGTGCAAGAACCCTATGTTCACCCTTCTCATTGGTACTTCCTTTGATGTCCTAGAATAAACTTATTATTCAAAATTAATAATGAAATTTCTATGATGAACTAGAAGGACTCTTCAGCTAGATTAGGTACAAAAATACCTATGGTCGGGTAACAAAATTACCTATGGTCGGGTAAAACCTTCGTAGTGTCCTCCATAAAATAAGGGTTTGAATAAGTATGCAAAGCCATAATTTGGGATAAAAAATCCTGTCATTAAACCCCAGTTCCACCATGGACAATATAAGAAGGATAAAACATAAATTGTAAGGTAGGTTCTAAAGTAATAAGAATGTAAAAACAAATCCTCTAGTAATTATTTGCAGTGTAGAAATAACAAGGTACCTGACTGCTTGTAAAGCAATGGACAGTTCAAGAACGATTAGAGCAGAAATTTCCTGAAGATGTTGCAAAGTCATTCTCAGCGAAGGAAGATGGTCGAATGATTCAGTTGTGGCACGGGGGTTGGAGGGTGGTTATCCTCTAACCACCTCCTGCATCTAGAGGCCATCAATTAAAAACCTAATGAATTGAAACCGTGGATCTCAAGGCACACATACCCAATCCATTAATTATACTCTGATCCAATCCATTAATTATACTCTAACACATACTAGAAGGGTTTCAAGAGAGTTTGAACACCTTGTTATCATACTTATCAAGCAATGCATTGTATATAACAATATGAACTGTTAATATTTAAAAAATATTTCTCCAATGCATCAAATGTAAAACTTAGTATCAAAATCCTTGGGGGGTTATGTTGTGAAATGAAAGAATGAATCCACATATGTGTAGGGAGCATAATATTAATTTAGGATAGTGGACTAATGTTGAAGCAAAACCCAACATAAAATATTTTTCCAACAACATAAAGGTAATAATAATTAGATTCATACAAGTGAAATGGTGGTAATGAAAATCCATAGTTAAAGGAAAAATAAATGTGAGTTATGTTACAGCTGGTATTAGAGTTGAAGGGTTCAACACTGTGGCCTGATTAAGGGCAAGAGGAGTGAAAATTTTCTATTAGGGGTGCACTAAAGTAATCCCATTACCTGAGTTAAATTATCAAAATAATAATTATCAAGGTATTAATCGACTCATTGTTGAGGCCACCATTATCTAGAAAGATTAAGCCATGCATGTCTAAGTATGAACTAATTCATACTATTAATAAAGAACAATAATTATGGGGATTATGATAAGGAGTCAGGTATAAAAGAAGCTAAAAATTCTATTGACATCAAATAAGTATTATTAATTGTTATCTTTGATATATTACACCATAACTATAGAAAAATTATATAGACAACTTGAAACTTAGAACTAAGGATTAAATATGTACATGTTACTTCGGATCCATCTGAATATCTTAAAAAAAACTCAACATGATAAATGCATTCAAATAAAAGGAAAATCCAGAACCCCTACTGTATATAAAGCAAAGTGTAGGGTATACGAAATACCTAGGGAAGTCGATTGGGCATACTTAAGAATAATTCTTGTCCAAGTTGAGTGAGGATGTAAAATGTTCATGATAACAAAATAAGAGTCCATGGTGGATGATTAGTGGGGGTGGTTGGAATCCCTTCAATTGATATGGCATAT
This sequence comes from Pinus taeda, assembly GCA_000404065.3. Taxonomy (NCBI): domain Eukaryota; kingdom Viridiplantae; phylum Streptophyta; class Pinopsida; order Pinales; family Pinaceae; genus Pinus; species Pinus taeda. The sequence continues at coordinate 98,193 of APFE030039256.1, read as the reverse complement.
ACTGTTAGTAATAAAAGTAAAAGGTAAAAACAAATTATATTTCAATAATGGAAATAAAATCCAAACTAATAAAGAAGATAATGAACTTCTACACTGAAAATCCTTTCAAAAGGGAGCCACAAAGATAATTTCTACCATAGTAGAGAAGCTGGCATAAACCATTAGCATGGAGAATTATAACAATTAAGTGGTCATGAGCGGTAGTAGAAAAGCTGCAAGAGGAGATAATTTGTGATAGAATTGATGGAAGGAAACTAATCTCGGCGGTAACAAGTAAACAATATATCTGAACCCTTATGTTGAAAAAAGTGTTGTAATTGTATTTGGGTTATTCCCCAATACCAAACAAACATGAACACACATTAGAATAATGTTGCAGAGATCCAAAGAAGGTACCCACATTATATCAAAATTTAGCAAGTACAACTAATATCGATTAGAGTCAAAACATGAAAATTTATCAAGGAATCTAATAACTCTAAACATGGGAAATGAATCCAGATAGCTTTGAAAATTATAGCCCCTTGTATGAGTAGAAGGCTCAAGGATTCAGTATCCTAGAATGACTCTCTAAATGCTATCTTATAAACACCCTATAATTGAGAAGGCTTAGTGTGACTGAAAACAACATGACTATAGAAATCTAATTAATTTGAACTACTATGACATCTAAAAGGAGTGAGATAAGTTGATACAATAAGGAACATAAGTAAATGTATGTAAATGTTTACGAGCATTTGGCAAAATTGTAGGAAATTATATTCACACCAAATGACACAATTATAAATTATGGCCCTTGTTGATTTGATGCCTTAGCTACAATTTTTTTGGCCAACATCATAAAGGTGGAAAGGACAAAATAAATAAATAAGTATATGTATAGATACATATGTAAAATACACGACAACAAACATATCTTTTTAAGATCTCTCGCCCTAGCATGCCTTGAATAATGGGTAGAGGGTTCAAGTAAAATGATGACTAGGAATAAATAGATAGTTGAGTAAGATAATGAAAGATATTAAATTTAATATTAACAAAATTTAAAGTTAAAATGTTGATAGTACATTAGCAGAAGCGTTATGACATAGTTAATATTACCTAGTTAAGTACCTAGAAAATATGACTTTGAAAGGCACAAATGAAGTTTGGTAAGTGATTGACTAGAATGAATTTTTTCTTGCAAATTACCATAATAAGACAATCATATGAAGATGATGTATTAAAGGGTGAAGGATTTCCGAAATACACTAGTTAAAGGTTGCAGAACAAAAGGACATAAAACCCAAGACGTGGATTTAGAGGAACTTATAAGTGAGGTAGGTTAGCAAAGTATTGTTGCGAAATTTGGTGACTTCATTAATATTATCTGGTGCTTTTAAATCTTGGTGATATTGGGAAAGAGTTAAGGAAAGGAATGGAAAATATGTGTGTGTGTGTGTGTGTGTGTGTGTGTGTGAATTATAAAATTTTGATTAGGACTTTTCCATGAAAATACCAACAGAAAATAAGGTGAATGGAATTAGATCCACTTGAATAAATAACATTAATGTGTGTATGTATATATATTACTTCTTTCTAGCAATACAGTTTTAATTGCTAGTATATGCGATAGTATAAATGGATCTAGTTATTTCAATGTATCATACCTAAGAAATTCCTTTTCATAAGATATAAATTTACTTTTACTTTAATTACAAGTACAAATAACTATATTTTTAAAAAGTGTACTTAATCATATTAATTTTGATTATTCATTATATTTTTTCTAACTTCTCAATAGGAACAAAACTACCATACAACACTTATTTCTAAATACTAATTTTAGCAAAAAATAGTATTGAAAGTTCACACAAGATATCTAGTCTTATAAATCTAATCAATATCCAATAACAATTCTAAAAATCCATTAAACTAATTCTTAAATTTACAAATATGTGAGGGAAGCTTAATTAGTAATCACCATGTTATAAAGTATTATGCAAATGGTGAGATTCAAATTTCAAATCTCTTTAAGTGTTACTCCATAGAAAGAAAGAAAAAAAATTTACTAATAAATAAATCTAATTAACTAAATCAATAACCGAATCATTTTTTTAC
>APFE030039256.1:18689-94427 GCA_000404065.3 Pinus taeda | reverse complement strand
TAAAATTTATCTATTTAAATTTAATTATTAATACTATAATACTTAAAGGTGGTAGGAGAGAGAGGGGTTTTATATAGACGAAATGAAATATTGGTAACAAGGTATACCTAGGTTGGTAACTATCACCAACAATCAAGTGGAATTACACAAGTCGTTGCAAGGCCTACTACTGACAAGAACTCTTTGAGTAACTAATATAATCGTCCTTAGAGATCCGCTTATCATTATTCAACGTCTTCACGCTAAAACTTGGCCAAAGTACAATCATATAAAAAACCTTCTGAAGAGAATCTAAGCACTATTGGATGAATTCCCCTATAAATATTTCTTTCATATCCTAAGAAAGAAAAAAACTGAGGCCAATATGTGTGCTAACCTGGTTTGCTAGCTCAAAGCTAGGAAACTTGAAACCAATCACAATCAGGGTTGGTGCAATCTTCCATAAACTCAAAATAATCCATATTGAAATAAAGAATAATATGGCCTATATTCATATAATAATTTCAACTCCAAGGAAAAATCTCCATGTAATAAAGTTATTTATGGAAAATAATTCCTATCAGGTGGCGAAGAGCCTGAATCTAGTTGTGAAATCGAGAAATCACTTCAATCTTGCAACTAATGTAAGACTAATCTCATTGAAAAAAAAAGCTCGTCATTCAATGGCCACATAGAAAGTACAAAACATGTCACTCTCCACTTGGAAGTATGATAGTTTTCCATAAAAAAATTCTTATCAACGATCATGTGGCTTTAAATCCCCCACATGTAGTTTAACAAGGAAGTGCCATACAACTATGATCTAGACTTTGCACAAACATTGAAACTCATACAAGAATTCATTATGGTATCTAAGCTAGGCAATGTGAGTACAATTTTGATTTGCAAGACACAACCTCAACCCTCTGCAGTATTCAAACTTGAGGATTGCAAGTGGATTGGAAACTTACATCCCTGAATAAGTGTGGGTTTTGCATTTTGATCCTATAGATTAGTGGTTGACACTTTTTCCAAATTGGGAATTTATTCTTTAATTAGAATGTCCTCATGTCAAGTCGGTTATAGTAGGATAGCATAGAAAGGTGGTGAAAGGTACGAGAGTGGTGACCTCAGTGAGGAATTGTTGGTGCCCCTTGTACTCACGAAGGCCTCTACGACATTTCTAGGCAAGGGTCTTACACATATTCATTGATTGTCCCTCAAATTCATTTTTCCTATTTCTTGTGCTTGACTTTGTCAACGATCTCTAGCTTTATGTCTCATACATCTTTTACGATCTTGTGAATAATCGACCCCCTTCATAGCTCATGTATGTAACTAAATCACGACACAATACCACTTCTCTAGTTGACTCGCATAGCCTGACCAGGGGAAGGTTGAAGGTGTTATAAATTCAAGTTATTGTTGGAGTTAGAATGTGGAGGGGCCTTGCAATAATGGTAGAAAGCAACCATGGAGCTAGGAGACTGAATTGTGGAAGTATGGATATAGTTACATAGTTGAAGAACAAAATTGATGTTATACAAATGACTTACTTGTCTTAAATTTGGAGATAAAGAACTATAGGTTATGCACAATCCAAGTGATGGAGGAAAGCCACTCTCTAAAAGAAAATTTGGTTAGGAAAGATGATGAAATGGAGGCCTTGCGTAGCCAACTCTTGGATCTCCAAGATCAAATTAACCTTCTGAAATCATGACCCAATGAGAGTGACAATGTAACCAAACCCAAATAAGTAGCTTCTATACCTCAACAGACCAACTATTAGGGAGTAATACAAATGAATTTGAAGTATGGTACCATGTAAATATTGTCTTCTACTAGGAAACTTTTGTCGTATATATAGTTATAGAAATGTCTTGCAATCTACTATAGTTTGTTGCCTCGTTAGTTTGTTATTATTAGTCTCTAGCCCTATGGACTTGCAAGACGATTATCATATTGTAAATTTTCTTGTGTATTTGTTGTGTCAAGAGGTAATTTTAATATAAATCTTAGTCACTCCCTCCTCTATATATAAATATATAATTATAATATTTTTATGTAATAATTATTTTTATTATTCTATTTGTTTCATATTCATGAACTAATTAAAAAAAACTTACATAAAAAATTAATAAACAAGAGCAACTCAAATAATAAAATCAATGGTTTAATAAAATCAATGGTTTAAAAGTTAAATATGAACAATATAATCAATGGTTTATTAAATTTCCATAAGGAAATCTATATACACATTAATCAAATAATGTTACAAATAAATATATGAAGTGTTGTGTTGGCTTCTGGAGGCCTGACCCAGGTTCAACGTTAGTTAGCCAAACAAATCCCTACACTATTGGCCCTTTTGGCATTAGCCCGTGGAGTGCGGACTGAAGTCTCACCCGAAGCAGTATTAGGGGATGCTGGAACCAAGCTTCCACACCCTTGAGATGGATGTGATGTCGGTTTATCCCAACTATACCTGCCTGTGTGCAATTTTCTTAACCCTATGTTTGTCCTTCAGTACCTTCGCAAAACAATACAATCGACTTTCGTGTAATCCTAACCTAGGGTTGATATGCTTTCGCACTGCTAGGACAATAGATTATGATATTTTCCCAACTACACTAAGTGTCTTACTTATCTTATTAGCATATCTTAGTTAGATTCGCATAAATGAATGTTCTTACTTGCGTTCACTTAACCAATAAATTTACATACATTCATGCATCATATAAGCATTATAAGTGAAATTTATACCCAATATAATAGATGCATAAACAGGAAATAAAGACGAAGAATTTGTAGAATACTTCTCTTTATTGATAATTCCAAACAATTACAAACTCGACCCACCCTGCGCACTCAGCTGTCGGGTTCCACTTACTCAGTTGCAGACTTCTAGGCCTCTGCGCACTCAGCTACAGAGCCTCTACCTATGCTACGACCCAACACTTAGACTCCTACTTTAGAGCTATCTCTCATACATGTTAAATCATTGATTCCCTTCTAAGTCCCTTTAACTACTTAGAGCTTAGCTCTTATTTATACAATCCATGGTCTGCAAACCATGGGTAGATCTTCTATAGCTAAAATTACATTTTCAAAATAAGGGTGAACAACCCTATGACACTCTAATAATTATGCACTCTGCAACCACAAAATGCGGAGTCTTTACACTTGGATTACAAAATTGGACCAAAATATGGGCTTTAAGCTCGAACACTGCCCTTGGGGGATCCTGCGCCCAATAGGGCCCTAACACAAACATCATGACTCAACCTCGAGTTAGTCTGTAGGTGCAGAGAGCTTAGATCGAAGACCTCAAACCAACCATCAAATCGTGAATAGTAACTTTAATGGTCACTTTCTGGTAGACCTGGGTGCTAGCGGATCTGCCTTTGCACTATCATGGACCCTGTGACACTTCGCTACTTCGCGTAGTCCTGACATCACACAGCTCCTGGGCAGTGTAGTTTATAGTCCCGCGCCTCCTTTCAGCTACCTAGAGCGCTGAGACTATGCTTCTATCGGATAATCAGATGGTCGGGCCACCTGTGTATGGCTTCAAATGACTGCCATTCACTTTTCCTAGGAAGGGATCTCCATTAAACATAACCAACTGGACCGCGCCATCGTCGGTAATCTCCTTAATAACATATGGCCCCAGCCAATGAATTATGAGATTCCCTGGAAATTTATTAAAATTACTGTCATACAACAGCACTAGGTCATTCACCTTAAAGGTGCACAACTTAATATGTCGATCGTGCCATGCATTTTCATGCTGCTTTTTGACCTGCTGGTGAAATCCAGCCAAAAATCTCTCTTCTTCCAGCTCATCCAACTATGCGAGCCTCTCTTCCAGGGCTCCGCGATCCATCATATTTGTGAATGTTACTATGCGCAGACTAGGCATGATGTATTCCATAGGCATTACAACTTCAATCATGTATACTAGCCTAAAGGGTGTCTGTCTCGTTAACTTATTGCACGTTGTCCAATAAGCCCACAATATTGTAGGTATGCGTAGGTCCCAATCACTTCGCTGAGCACTGCAAAACTTGATCAACGTGGTTTCGAGCACTTTGTTGAATGCCTCCACTATCCTGTTAGTCTATGGGTGATAAGGTGTGCTCTTATGGTGATACACCTAAAATTCCTCTATTAGTGCACTGATTGTCTCATTTAGGAAGTACATACCATGATCACTCATCAAGATCTTTTGACAACCAAATCGCATTAGTACATGCTCAAATAGAAACTTCATGGTAGTCACACCCATGCAATCCTTCATCCACTATGCTTCTGCCCAATGAGTCAAATACTTTGTCGCAATGATAATATACCTCACACCTGTCTTCCCTTGAGGTCGAATGGGTCCTACAAAAATATATTTCCCACTTTTCAAAAGGTTGCAACATCATTTGTGGATTGAAAGGCATTTCATCCCGCAGCGATGGCCTACCTATTCTTTGACATACATCACACGCCTTGCAATATGCTTTTGAATCCTGATGAAGGGTTGGCCACCACAACCCTGTGCGTAGAATCTTCTGTGCAGTGGCTCTCCCTACATAATGTCCTGCTGTGGTGCACGCATGAGTGTCTGTGAGGATGCTTCTTCATTCAAACTCAGGTACATACCTTCACAGTATCTCATCATTCCCGTGTTGTATAGATGCCAAGTAATGACAGAGAAATCTGTCGCACACACCACTAATTCCTTCTTTTGCTGGAAAACGTATCCTTTCAACACAGTTCTAGTCATTAGAAAGTGTATTATATCCTCAAAATGTCCATCCGCGATGCACAAAATAAAAAGCTACACGCCAGGTAATCCTTCCTCCAAATTAGTGGGTTCCTCCCCTGTCCCAATGCACGACAGGTGGTATGGTCCCGCATTCAATTGTCCAAGCTTCACAATAACTTCAAAATCGTATTCCTGGAATAATAAAATCCATCTGCAAATGCGCCCCCCAACACAGGGTTATTAACAAGGTACTTGAGTGCAGAGTGATCCGTATACATGTTAATGTGGCCTCCTAGCAAGTAGTGTCAATACTTCTGGAGTGCATACACCATAGATAGTCCCTCGCATTCAGTGGTGGAATACTTATTCTTTGCTTTGGATAATCTGTGACTTGTGAACACGATAGGGTGGTCCAAGCCTTCTCCTCCATCCTGTGTTAGTACTGCCCCCAACACTATGCATGATGCATCAAAATTGACATGAAATTCTTTCTTCCAATTCTTGAAGACTAGAATCGGTGCAGTAACCATCTTTTATTTCAATATAGCCAATATTTTATTACAATCATCATTCCAGCAGAGCGAGACATCCTTCTTCAATAATTTTTCCATCGGCGCAGTGATCTGGGCATAGCCTTTGATAAACTTTCTGTAATATCCCATATGCCCCAGAGTAGCACGTAGTTGTTTCACACTTCTCCGCACTTCGAAGTTCAGAATCACCATGATCTTTGTGGGGTCTACCATTAACCCTTGTCTGTAAACCACATGCCCCAATAGGTTCCCAAAAGGAACACAAAACAAAAAATTCTTGAGAGTTGAGCGCGATCTAGTATCTTTGACAGGTATCCAACATCAAGCACAAGCTCGCTACATGGTGCTTAACCTGTCCAAATACAGTCCAGTCATCAAAATATACCTCCAAGAACTTATGAATAAATTCCTTGAATGCCACAATGACCATGCGCGAAAATATAGCAGGCGCATTCTCCAACCCAAAGGACATTACATTATATTGAAAGCAACCCCACTCAGTCACGAAGGTTGTCTTGCTCCTATCCTCTAGCGTGATTTTGATTTGGCGGTACCTAGAGAACCCATCAGTAAAGGAGTATGCCTCCTCGCCACCTACATTGTCCAACACTTCATCTGTGAATGGAGTTGGGAAAGGATCATGCACACAAGCATCATTTAGGTTCCTAAGGTCCACACATATCCTTATCTCATCCTTCTGCTTCTTCTATTGCACCACCATTGGGCTTACCCAATTAGATTCTTCCATAGGCTCAATGATGCTTGCTGCTAGCATTTTGTCTAGCTCTAAGTGGACCTTCTCCTTGTATTTCAGATCTAGAAGGTAAGGCCTCTGCTTAACTTGCTTCGCATCAGGTTTTAACATGATTTTCATCACTCCTAGATCTCCAATTATTCCTTTCAAATATGCAAACTTGGTAGGGAATAAGTCCTTGTATTTGCGGAGCAATTTAGTGACATTATCCACCATCGCGTCATCTTAGTAGTCTCCAATCTTTGCAAATTTGGGTTCTGCCTCCGTACTGAGGTTCACCTGTTTAGTTGTCACAGGTGTGGTTATGTCATGGTTCTCTATCTGTGGTCCCTGAATCTCGCGGTGGCGTTTTATCTCTAAAATGTTAATCTTTCATGGATCTTCATCCTCCTCTTCAGCAGTTACATTATAGCATTCTAGCATGTGACTCGGCTGAGTAGCCCATTCAGGCTACATCAGGTCTAAAGGATCCTACAATATCCTGAAGATGGCTACTTTCACCTCTTATAGCACTTCATTAATGTTGTCAAACCCATACTCAAAACTAGAGGTCATCATGAATCCTTCACGTAGGATATCCCATTCACCTGTCCCATGGCGAAGCTCTGTTTCTATATACCAATTCATTGGGATAACATCTAGGGTATGACAGAATAGGTGAACCCAGTCAAGTTGTGGCTTTTCTCCATAGGCCTGTGTCCATTTGGCCAGATGTGCACACAGATCATTATGTCCATCGTACTTGTCTATCAATCACATCCTAAGCTTCCCAAATCATGTCCTTATAATTCTCCTACATTTGCGCCAATCATCAAAACTCCCCTTGTATGTACCCCACCACTTTGTGGGCATAGCCCGCGATGCCCAATCTAAGGCCTGGAAGCTTTTTTTTTGGCACCTCCCTTTCAAATGCATCAAAAAATATATCCACCTCATTTAGTGCATCATAAGGAGGCAGATTTCTTACCACTGATAACACACATCGCAATGACCGAGTCATCATGTTGCAATTCAGCGTAGTTACTTCGTGTAACCAATTTTTCCAGCATTCTATTTCTTCATCAGAGTCCAAAGTGCAGGAACTCTCGTGCTCCCATGTTTCTTTCGGTAGAGCATTCGCATCCCATCCCAAATCCAGAATGACTTGATCCATCTCATATTCTCTAATCTGCAAGGTCAGTCTCATTTCATGCCCCGTCCTTGTCTTATGCTTTCCAATCTTGCAGTCGATGCATGGTTCACCTGGCGTAGTCCCAACACATCTATTGATAAGTTCCTGTAACCCTTTCATAGTTTTACACTCCCACAGTAACTTCATACAGTTTTCCAGGAAAGTTGTGAGCATAGAGGGGTCGATCTTCCTTCCTGAAGTGGAGGCCTCAGTGAAGCTCTTCTTAGCTTCCATGAAGTTTTCTCGATCGCGCTCCAAATCAAACTCAACCTCTTTCGCCAGGGCTTTATGAACCCAGGTACTATCTTCTGGATGTTTCCCCTTGTCATCTACCATTGTGATTCCACTTCGGAGCACTATATTTATGTTCAGATCTTCCTCGCGTTGCTCAGACCTCATCATTTGTAGGTTCTGAGCCAGGGGAGGCAGTAGTGCTCCTTTGTAACATATCCTAGCTATCAACGTAGGACAATCTTCTATTTCATGATCAAACATTGTGCAATACTTGCACAATGGGTGTGTTGGATTAGTGCAATCGTAGGCATAGTGTCTTGGCCCTTTGCAATTATAGCAAATAAATTATCCGCAACCTCTACCAGGTCCTCCTCCACCTCGGCCTCGTCTGCGCCATCCCTGCATTCTAGTCACGGGGTCGCATTTCGGCCCGAAATTTGTAGGTGGGCGTTCTATCCATCATCAATTCATAGCTCCTGCAAGTACGCTCATCATGTCCCACCGATCTACAAAAGTTGCAGAACAACTGTTGCGGATTTTGTGTATACTTCTGTAATAGTGGTAGTTATCCTTGCACGTTTTTCGACTATTTGATAAATAGCACACCACAAAGTAGGCACCGTGCTAGGTCTTGCTTAAGCTTCCGGCCTTAAAGGCATCGATCCTCCTGCTGCAAGGTAATTTGTAAAGACCGTGCAGTGGTATTTGTCATGACCCTGACTCTTGCATTTCACACACCTGATACCTCCTTGCATACCTCTAGCCAAACCATCCTATCCTATTTCAGACTTTGCATCTCAAGGCACAAATTCTTTAGTTGCGCATGGATCTGCTGGACTCCTAGATTAGGATCCTGCATCAGAGTCTTGTGTAGTCTCAAGGCAACCTCCAAGGCCTCTGCCTAAGGTTTTATCTTCTGTTACAACAACACACTCCTTAAGTGTGGTAGTAGTGAAGCCACAAACCACTCGCGACGCTATCCATCTGTCAAATTCATGTTGGCTTCACGAATCATACAGTTCAGCTTCTAATCTAGTTCCCAAGGCATCTCGCCTGGTAGCATCGTGATCTCTTTGAATCCCATAATCAACTGCACTTCATATTTAGGCCTGCTAAATTCCTTATTCGGTGCTTCTTGGATGTCTACTACCCTAGCATTCAGGTTATCACTAGAGTACTTAATATACTAGGTTATTGCACGATCTTGTAGAGCACTAACCATTGTTTCCTTCTTTATATTGTCATCTATAACGCCTTGAGCTTCGCATACAACCCTCACAATGAACTGGAATTGGTCCGAGTCCTCATTTACTAAGCCTTTGAACAAAGGAAACTTCACTGTGTTCGCCATACTGAATTGCGGTGGTGGCGGAGATGGTACGGGAAAATTTAGAGGTGATGGCGGTAAATATGGAGGTGGTGTGGGCAGAGGTGGTATTCACTGAAATCCTTGTCTTATCAATTGAATAGAACTTCGTGGAGAGACCTTCAATATCCCTTCCTCACCCCTTCGCGGTGGTTAAATCAAGGAGCTATACTCTGAATCCTTATTTCCTTCGTTTCTGTAACTTTTTCCACTTTGCGTAGTCCCAAACATCAAGGTAACTGCATAACCCGTTTTTCACACAACAACATTTTAATCCAAGTATTCAGAGATTTTAAATATTTACCTCAAGGTCCTTTGAAAAAGTGACTCTCTACCCCACTATAGCTGACTGAGGTGTCAACCGCGAACTCAGTAACAAATCCTTCTATAATGTGATCGAGCCAATGATCGACAATGCACACAATCTTATCCTCCGATGCTTCCAACCTTCGCACTAGCTCTGGGGTCCACATAATAGGACCGTTAAGTTTCCACCTTCCTTGGCTATCTACTAGCTTCACAATCCACTCATATAACTTAGTAGGGAAGGGCGTGGAAAAGATTTCATGGATCTCTGTATACAAGTATTGGTCCAACCACTATTCTTTTGACAGTCGCGGGTTTATGTTCTCTTGTGCTGCGAACTCGTGAATCCTTCTGTCCAACCAGCCTTCGATTTATTTCTTAGTTGGATTCTAATGATACGACATCACACAACTCTCATGCAGATTCCGGCCCCGGCAACAAAACCATTTTTTGGCTTGTGGGGGCTTGACCCAGGTTCAACTTTATTTAGCCAAACAAATCCCTACACTACTGGCCCTTTCGGCATCAGCCCGTGGAGCACAGACTAAAGTCTCACACGAAGGAGTATAGGGGGATGTTGGAACTAAGTTTTCACACCCTTGAGATGGATGTGATGTCGGTTTATCCCAGTTATACTTGCCTATGCACAGGTTGCTTAACCCTTTGTTAGTCCTTCAGCACCTTCATGAAATGGTACAAACGGATTTTTCACATCCCTAACCTGGGGCTGATATGCTTTCGCGCTACTAGGGCAACGAACTGTGATATTTTCCCAGCTACACTAAGTGTCTTACTTATCTTATTAACAGATCTTAGTTAGTTTCGCATAAACAGATGTTCTTACCTGCATTCACTTAACTAATACATTTACATACATTTGCGCATCATATAAGCATTATAAGAAAAATTTATATCCAATATAACAGAGGCATAAACAAGAAATAAAGATGTAGAATTTGTAGAATACTTCTCTTTATTGATAATTATGACCAATTATAGACTCGACCTTGCCTGCGAACTCAGCTGCAGGGGTCCGTGCACTCAACTATGGACTTCTAGGCCTCTGCACACTCAGCTACAGAGCCTCCACCTATGCTACGACCCAAAACTTAGGCTCCTACTTGAGAGCTATCTCTCATACATGTCCAATCGTTGATTCCCTTCTAATTCCCTTTAAATACTTAGAGCTTAGCTATTATTTATACAATCCATGGTCTGCGGACCATGGGTAGATCTTCTACAGCTGACATTACATTTTCAAAATAAGGGCGGACAAACCTATGACTCTTTAACAACTACGCACTCCACGACCACAAAATGCGGAGTCTTTACCCTTGGATTACAAAATTGGACCAAAATATAGGCTTTAAGCCCCAAAACTGCCCTTGGGGGATCCTGTGCCCAACATATTGTCTCAAGATAGGGAAACTATCTTGGAAGAACAATCACTTGGTTGAGAGAATATCTCAACCACACACCAATCTAGGAAACAACTCCTAAATAATAGAAACAAACTCCTTTACACAGCAAGAATCAAAACTGAGACGAGTATGAATTACATTTTCCAACACACCCCCTTAATGACTACTTGTCTCGATATCAATATGCAAAATCTAGATCACATCTCGTCTAGTCTGGTAATTACACCTTGTACCTTGTTCATGCAATTGTCGATGTACATATAAAGGAACAACCATATACTGGAATGCATGGGTTCCCAACTACTATAACCGTCAGTCTACTAGGAAGTCCTTCCCATACATGGTTCATCTAACCTCTCGATGAACTACCCCCAAATATAATTTTCACCTCATGGAGTCTAAAACCACTACAACCCACCCAAGTGTGTCCATCTTGCATGACACACTCTTCCAGGGTGTTAAAACTCTCTAACAAAGGGAACACATAACAAAGGGTATGGATGTCTCTCTAGGTCTTACAATGGGTACATAAAACATTTCAAGGACCACAATTAACCATTACAAAACAATAACATGTAGATTTGCTATAATTACAGTGTGTGACTCATCATCATCATGAGTCGATTTTATAAACTCTAGCAAACTTTCACTTCACTGCCATCATTCTTTAATCTTTGATGCAGCTCCTTTAATTCCATCTTCAGTGTCACGTCTTCATCATATCCTCCAAATTTGTGTTTTTTTGGAATGACCAATTCCAACACAATAAAAAAATGTGACAGTAGTTAGTAAGACCAATGTCATTTCAATGACATGACATACTTATTATTAAAATGAAAATTAAAATCATCAACATTAACCTCAAAATCTTGCATTTCATCTTGATCAAACACTGCTGACACATTCATGATTCAACCAGCAATTTCTAGTTGCCCATTTAGATTTTGTGCAGCTCGAGCATCTTCAAATTTCAAGTTGGCCCAATAGAGAAGAAAAAAAAAACTGAAATAGAACTTAATTTTTCCTATGGATCAGTTTCATGTTAATCATCCATCCACCCAATGTAGCAATCATGTGTACAAAATCCTCCATCGTCAAAGACAAATAAATAATAAGAACATCACACTCCCTCATAATCATCTCCACTATGGGCCACCCTTCAATTCTCACCTCAGATCTCTCCTTCACAATCTCAAAGGCCAAAAAACTTGCAGGTTGCACTCATTTCTCAATAGCTCTCTACCGAGGCAACGTTAGCTCCAATAACCAGCAGCTCCAATAGACATGTCACTAATTATTTTGATAGGGTAGTCATTTCCAACACTCAACAATCCCCTCGTGCCATTACAACACTATGGCATCGAATTCCAGCAAGTCCCGAGTAGAGGAGACTCGCAAACCAAATTAGTGGGGTCTTCACAGTGTTGCAATCCATCATCAGAGTGAACCAATGCATCCTCAATGAGTGGCAAAGAATTGTCATCCTTTACACCAGGAACAAGCACTTTCTCTAAAGAACTAGGGCCAACAATCGTTGTTGACATTGGAGGATTATAAGAAGAAGTTGTTCCAAAAATACACTTTTCTTTCAATGAAACTTGGTTATTCAAGATGCCCAACACTAGGCTTTCATAAAAGATCTTTGAAAAAATAGTGCAACTTCTTCTGTTGTTAGCATGGAGGAAATACTGAGGAGAACGAACTCGAGGGGGGCTTAACTTTGGCCCTGGATCTGAGCAAGCCTGACTTCATAGCGTACAGTACACTAACTCATCTTAACGTGCTCAACTAATTGTCACAAAACATAACCCCAGCATCCAGCGAATTGGGATCTTCCTTCACGACACAGCTTAATTTCCATGAGCAATTCGCTTGGGAATGATACCACAAACAAACACGCATGCTCACATAGTGTACATACAACATCAAAATGCCGGCTCACTTGAGGTAGCTAACAACACCCTTTTTTCTAGATCCACACACAAATTGGCAGCTCTTTAACCTAACTTCAGATCAAACGACTTCACTCCAGAAGTAGCAAATTGGGCCTGAACCTATTAATGCCTTGATTTTGACTCTCAATTGCCCTACATAAGTCTGCCCAACTACCAATAGATTGGCAAGTGTTCCAACTGTGCACCAATGATCAAAGTTTGCAGAGGATGACTATTCCCTATCAATGAATGCCTCCTCCAATCAACAATGCACCAATCCATTCAATGCTTGCCTCCTCCGATCAACAATGTGCCACACAGCGCTGCCACGACAATGCTATCATGATGGGATTCTTTCACGCATCCACCATTGAAGGCAATCCACGTGACCACACAGGTAATCGAGTTCACCAAGGCTCGACCTCCCACGTGAAGGCACCTCCACCATCACAATTGATTGACTAGTAAGTAGTACTCCACAACACAATTGACGAGACACCACTAAACAATCTCCTCTCACAGTGCTCTCACTGTGCGAGCAGGAGTTTTGTGCACCTAGGTCACAGATGGACTGTGACCTTTAGGTGATCACACACCGGCACCTCATCGGTCAGGTATTATCGCGCTCCTTGCTGGACGATCTTGCAGCGGAATCATGGTGTGATTGCCTCCATCTAAATATCCCACACAAATACCCTTCGCGGCTCACAACTTCTGATTCTATGCTCTTGACAACTCTGCACTATGATATTAGCCTCATAGCCACCTCACTTAATAATGTGATGGACAAATATAAAGACAGAGACCCTAAAATATAAGAGAATTTTAAGTGTTACGAATGATACAAACCATGTTAAAGAGAATTTTAAGTGTTACGAATGATACAAACCATGTTAAAGCAAATCTAAAGAAGTCATGGGAAATTGTGCATTAATGTGAGAAAACATTTAGAAAAATATAATTATTTTCAAACACTTTAATTTACAAATAAATTTTATTAGTTTTTAAAGACTTTTCTCATTTGCCAACGATTAACTAATTAATTAATATAATTATTATTTGTAGGTTTTTAATTTCATATTGAAGATTAAATTATTTAACTAAAAAATGTATAAAAAAATATCATATGGTTTGAAATGATAATGATCTCTTATTGTACTTTAAGTAGTAGCATAATGAACATACATATAAACTCTAAGGACATCTAACACTACTATAACTATAATTTTAACTAATAAAGGATAATTATGATAAAAAAATATGCCTCATCTGTTAGCACACAAATAAAAAATAAAAATATAAACATCAACACAAAAGTTTAGTGTGGAAAGTCCTATCATAGGGATAAAACCCCACTTTGAGAATGTTCTTCGTTGGATCAAAAGTAATCTATTACATGGTTAGAGATATGACTTTTTATGACAAATTACTTTGATTGAGATCTTTGTATAAACATAACAATTCATTATTCATTAGATGATCACATACAGAACTCATTTAACACTTTTGATGTTAATAATACTTATGATACCCTAAATGTTTAAGGATCCTAGGACATTGAACATAGGTCAATGAGAAAACACAAGAAAATGAAGACATTAGGGAAACTTAGGAAGCAATGTTGAGTGAGATATAAACTATCATATATATTCTATGTAGGGTTTTAGATGATATCCTGACACTAATCCCACAATAAAGTGATTGGTATGTTGGAAATGTGCTCTGATACCAATTGTTGGAAACATTTAAGCACTACTGAGAGGGGGGTGGGGGGTGGGAGTGAATTAGTGGTGTGATCTATATATCAATTTTTTCCTTTTATTACTTCAAATGAGTCACACATATGTTAGCAACAATTCATTAAACATGTGCATCACATAAGCATAACTAAAAACCATAAGCAACTAGAAAACAATAAACATGCAAATCACATCAATCTCACATGAGACATAAGATTTCTAGTGGAAACCCTTCTGGGAGAAAAGACCACCCTGGCTTCTGTTTCTTAGCTCTAAATTTCTATTAGTTAATCAATTTATCTTTTACATAGTGTGATGACTCCCATCAACATGGAAACTCGACCTCATATACAAATGCCAACACCGATCGACTAGGAGGCTCAATACTACTAATCGGCTTAGAATGCTTTGTTCCCTAAATATCTCTACCAACTACCATCCACTGAAGGCCACCACGATCAGTTGATCCTCACCCAACTACCATTGGACTATCCAACCACCATTGGATTGAGAAACTTCTTCCTTTCACTAAAACTTCGACATCACTACTCCACCTCCATGAAGTCACTGCTCCTCACCACCATGCAGACCTCCTTTCATGTATTTTCAAACTGGATCCCAAGACACTATGCTCAACAGGAATTCAAATTTTCATACATGCTCTCATTAGTAATATTGTATCATTAAATCAATATAAAAAAATGCACAAACATGTGCTCTAAAAAAAAAACTATGGCCAACAAATTTGAATACTATTAAACCCTCACAAAAAAAATGTAGCATAATACAAATAACATCATAATACGCATGGCTATGTGCTACATGCATCAATAGCTCCTGCAACATGTGTGAGAGGATCACCAACATATACTCTAGTAGCATACAAAAAAATCTCTAAAAGATCTCTACACCACCAACATCAAATTTGATCTATTCTACAACATGCTTCAGATCTAGACATTATTCAGTCATAACACTCATGGACTTAATCATCTAGGCTCTACTCAAGATTTGAAGCATAATATCACTATTCTTCATTCTCTTCACACATACTCTCAACATCTAACTCAATCAGTAGCCACAAATCTCACAATGCAAGAATATAAAACATGTAGGGTGAAATTGAGCTTGGGGCTAGGATCAAAGGTGCACAAATTGGAACAAATCAATTCATTGAGGTCACTACTAGTGCATTAAATGAATTCACATCATGAGAGGACCTTTTCAAGCTACTCTTGAATTTTTCTAACAATTATGGAAGCCTCTAGGAATTTATTTAACAATTAACTTCCGAACAATGTGAGGAATGCAGAGCTTTTCTCATATTTTTCTGCCAGTTACACCCTTGACACAGTATGAACTCGACTGGGGCCATAACTTCTCCCATAAGCTTCCCTTGATGTGACTAGATCATCCCAACCTATCCCCTAGGACTGTGTGCATGTGACTAGGGCTAAAATTGAGGAAAACCATTAGTCCTTTAGCTTAGGACCTCTACCATCTATTGCATCCTCTTCCCCTGCATCTATACATGCCTCGAGACCTTTGACATGGCCTCGAACACCTCTGAAAATGGATCAAACAAGCCTCCTAAATTTCACTGCCAACTTGACGTAAAAGGGCCAACAAACAAGGTTGGCAAGTGTGTAGCCAAGTCCTCCACTCTCCATCAGACCATTGAACAAGTTGCAACTCATTTGAAAAAAACCTGTAAACCTCTGTAGCACCATCATCAAGCCATCACATCACTAAAACAAGTATCCTCATAGGCATATACATGAAGACCTAGTTGACAACTCAACTATTGTGTCATCAACCAGCTCTATCACATGTAGATCTGATCATCACCTGTAGCAACCTCCTCTACCTATAGTAGCATCACAAAACTCTTGTAGTAGAAACATCAAGTCATACAGCTACCTTCGTCATTAATATAAGAACCTCCAACACAATCAACCACATCTCACACATGTATTAGTGTATGAAATGTCTCCAAGACATGTAGCGACATATGCAACATCTAGAGAAACACTCCAACCACCTGCAAAAAAAACATCTCTAGGCTACAACGCAGCATCAACACCCATATCAGCAATACAATCCTCCTGTAGCAACAACATCTATAATCAACTAGAATCCATCTCCTAAGTAGCCAAAACATCATCTCCACTAGGTCTAGTCATAGGTATATTGACATGAATTCCAACTAACAAGACCATCCACCAATCACCATCACCAAGCACTCATCACTCATGCATATGACCAGCAACACCAAGAGCTTGTTGACATCAATGCCAACATTGCAATGCCAACAAACTTCCCCTTTAGCATTGTTGTCAACCTCAATATAATATGTGAGGTTGAATCAAACATCCAAAATCTCTCCCGCTTTGACATCAATGGAAAAGGGCCATACCAACACTGAAGAACAATGCCAATAATGTAGGATGAGAGTAGGACTCCCCCTGTCATACACACCACCATACTGATGTAACCCATAGAAGAGTCTCCTGGAAGATAAGCATGAAGACAAGGAAACATGCTTCCAAACATATATACCAATTCCATACCATCTCTAAACTAAACATGCTCCCCCTAAGCATGTAATGGAGCTGCAATCACATACTCTTCCTATTGTAGCAACTCATATGTCTGTTGCAATGAGCCTCCTTTCTAAGTGCAAGAGACTACTACTCATGGACCATGAATTCAATTGACTTTGGACAAGATATACCATGATACAATACATACAATGATTCATGGAGCATATACATAGTTGTGACAAGTACATGGAATTGATATATGAATCCTCTACACCTATCACCAACCATGATTTTTTTTGGACCTTTACATCATGCACCCAATGAAGTGGGGCTACATCAAAGATATATGTCATAATACATGACTTGGACTCCATTGACCCATACATAGTAAATGAAAATACACGCACACGAGCAATGTGTTGAAAAGATGAAACAATGATAGTACATGGATTTTAAATTTTCACACAATTTTTTCTCTCATCAATACATGCCCAATACATAAAATATTATGAGTACATGACATTTATGATAATGAACATATGCTCCATATGGAAACAACAATACAATATAATACAAGGTATGGGCATCAAGATACTTTCCCTCCATGAGAAACAATAATAGGAATATGTCATAGGGAAACAACAAATACATCCTCGTCATCACATTCTCTCACCCTATGAGAGCAATACCAACCAAAAACATCCATCATGCCAAAATATCATAAGCAACAAAAAATACTTATCCTCATCATAAGTGAGCAACATATCATCAATGAGGCATAGGCAATAATCCAATGAGCAACAAAACATGTATACTCGACATATGAGCAATAAGACACATATACTCTAGATGAGCCAACTCTAACACATCATCAACTCTCCATGGAAACAACAAATAAAATAAAGCATACTATGATCTAGCAATGAAAATTCTAATCGTCTGCCAAATCTGCCATGCAATCATACTATCTCATCCAGCATGCAATGTGTGCTAGCAGAAATAGAAATATTCCTAAAATAATACCAACATATTCCAATTCCATTTGGAAGCACAAATGCTCCCCTTGAATATGTGATCCCTCATCACACCTTGACAATGCATGGCTGCCATATCATCATTAGCACCAACACAAACCAAAACATACAACTGCTCCAAAATAATCAAATGTACATGGCTACTCCAACTAAAACAAACCGGAATAAAAACAGATAAAAAAAATAGAAATAACACTTCAAACCTCAAGGAATCCCCCTAAACACATACACTTTTCCATATGGCTGCACCATTAAAAATTTGCATGCAACTCATAATGCAACCATATGCTCCACCTAAGACCATGCAGACCTCAATTTTTGGTGGGAGATCCTTGCTGCTCTTTTCTCCTAAAAACTTTCATCTATTGTTCCTTCTTCTTTCTATATGGTTGACCTTGCATATTCTCCTCTCTCTGGTTATATCTCATGAAACACATGGAAAACTTGCAATTCTTGGCTTTATGGCCAATACTGTCACATGAAAAACATCTAATGTGACAAAGGAATAGAGGAATAAGATGATGTCTTCTATTGTTATAGTTTTCATTCCTTGCATGTGCCCTACAATCAATATCCCTATGGCCAAATTTGTTGCATGAGAAACAATAACCGTAAAAAGGACTATTATACCTTAAATATGGAGATCTTCTTTGCATGCATTCATGAGATTTCATCTCCTTTGGATGCTCATTTTTATGAGAGAATTTGATATTTATATTACTGCAACTTGGTGCTACGTGTCCATGAACTCCACAATTAAAACACATCCCAATTATACTCTTCTTCTTGGACCTCCTTCTCTTATTATGTTGCTTCTTGCATGGCTCATGGATCTCATTATTTTAACCGCAACTAGGCGCTCCAACAATTTTTGATTTGCTTAAAGATGCTTGAGCACTAGTTTTGAGCCTCTCTACTTCTCTTGCAAAAATTAATTCAACCTTCAATCTTTGAGTTTTTGCTTCAAGTGTCATTATCTTGGATTTCTCATCATTTTTGCTGCTCGATCTCTCACTGCTATCACTCATGCCTCCCTCTTCATCTTGTGAGGAGGATTGATTAGTCACTACAATAAAGGTATAATCCTTTGCATTTTTCTCCATTTCTGAAAAAAATGCAATTTTCCTTTAAGATATAACTTCTACAACTTATCCAACATATCTTTGGCAGTCTCACAATTCTTCACGTGCATTATATCAGAGTTTGAAATACTATTCATAATAATATTATTAGCCATATCATCAAATTCATCTCTAACTTTGTATTCTACTGATAGAAAATATGAATCTAATTTCACTCTCCAAATTGCAAATTTACCTTCATGAGGTATAGGAATACGTTGCTGATCCATTTCGGAAAATTTGCAAAGATTCTGCCAAAATCTCCAAGAACCAATCTCCAGCCATCAAGCTACAACTAAGAGCCCTGCTTTGACACCAATTGTTGGAAACCTTTGAGCACTACTTGGGGGGGGAGGGAATCAGTAATGTGATCTATATATTAATTTTTTCCTTTTATTACTTCAACTAAACCACAAATATGTTAGAAACAATTCATTAAACATGTGCATCACATAAGCATAATTGAAAACCATAAGTAGCTACAAAACAATAAACATGCACATCACATCAATCACACATGAGACATAAGATTTCTAGTGGAAACCCTTCCAGGAGAAAAACCACCCTTGTTGTTGTTGCTCTACTCTAAATTTATATTAGTCCAACAATTGATCTTTTACATTGTGTGTTGGCTCCCATCAACAAGGAGACTCAACCTCATATACAAATGCCAACACCGATCAGATAGGAGACTCGATACTACTGATCAACTCAGAATACTTTGTTGTGTATGAATCTCTATGGACTATCATCTGCTAAATACCACCATGATCAGTCAACCTCTCCCATCTACCATTGGACTATACAACCATCATTGGATTGAGAAAATTATTCCTTTCACTGAAAATTCGACATCACTGCTCCATCTCCATGAAGTCACTACTCCTCACCACCATGTAGACCTCCTTTCATGTATTTTCAAACTGGATCCCAAGACACTATGCTCAACATGAATTCAACTTTGCATACATTTTCTCAGTAGTAATATCTTATCATCAAATCAATATAAAACAAATGCACAAACATGTGCTCTCCAATACAAAACTATGCCCAACAAATATGAATACTATCAAACTCGCACAACAAAAAATGTTGCAGAATACAAATAACATCATAAGATGCATGGCAATGTGCTACATGCATCAAAAACTCCTACAAAACAACTGTGAGAGGATCGCCAACATATACTCCAACAACATACAAAAAACTCTCCAAACGATCTCTACTCCAGCAACATCAAATATGATCTATTTTGCAACATACTTCAGATATGGACATTATTCAGCCATAAACACTCATGGACTGAAATACCTAGGCTCTACTCAATATCTGAAGCATAATCTCACTATTCTACATTCTCTCGACACGTACTCTTAGAATTTAACTCAATCAACAACCATAAAGCTCAAAATGCAAGAATATAAAACATGTCGAGTGAAATTGAGCTTGGGTTATGATCAAAGGTGCACAAATTGGACCAAATCAATCCACTAAGGTCATTGCTAGTGCACTAAATTCATTCACATCATTATAGAACATTTTCAAACCATTCTTGACTCTTTATAACAATTTTGTAAGGCTCTAGGAATTTCTTTGAAATTATTTTCCAAACAACATGAGGAATGCAAAACGTTTCTCGTGTTTTTCCCCCAGTCACACCCGTGACATAGTATGAACTTGAATAGGGCTATAATCACTCCCTTAAGCTTCCCTCCATGTAACTGGAGCATCCCAACATCTCCCATAGGCCTCTCTGCATATGACTGGGGATAAAAGTGAGGAAAACCATCAGTCCTTTAGCTTAGGACCTATGCCATCTATTGCACCCTCTTCCCCTACATTTGTACATGCCTAAAAGCCTCTCACATGGCCTCAAACACCTGTGCAAATGGATCAAACAAGCCTCCCAAGTGTCATTTCCAAGCTGACCTAGAAGGGCCAACAAACAAGGTTGGTAAGTGTGCCAACAAGTCCTCCACACTCCATAAGACCGCTGAACAAGATGCAACTCATCTAAACAGACTTGCAAATGTATGTAAAACCATCATCAAGCCATGACATCAATGAAAAAAGTCTCCTCATAGGGACAGACATGAAGACCTAGATGACAACTCATCTAGTGTGTCATCGACCATCTCTACCACAAGTAGATCTGATCATCACCTGTAGTAACCTCCTCTACCTATAACAGCATTACCAACTCCTACAGTAGCAACATCAAGGCATACAACTACCTCCATCATTGGTAGAATCATCTCCAACACAAGAAATAACATCTCACACATGTAACATCACATGCAATGTCTCCAAGACATGTAGAGACATATGCAACATCTAGAGAAGCACTCCAACCACCTGTAGCAACAACATCTCTAGGATAAAACACAACATCAACACCCATAGTAGCAATCCAATCCTCCTGCAACAAAAACATTTACAATCAACTGGAATTCATCTCCTCAACATCCACAACATCATCTCCACTAGGTCTAGTCATAGGTCTATTAACATTAATGCCAACTAAGAAGACCATCAACCAATCACCTTCTCCAAGCACTCATGCATATGACTAGCAACACCAGGAGCTTGTTGACATCAATGTCAACACTACAATTCTAACATGGTCATTACAAAAATGTTAGTTAAATAAAAGTGAGGTTGTGTTATTTCCTAATTATATTATGGGTGAAATTAACATTGGATGAGTAAGTCCTTAAAGGAGAGAAATGGAAGAGCTACACAATATTGGTGCCAATTTGATATCTCTTGGTGTACCCCAAGATGAAAGAAAGGAAGTCATTTTCATTGAGTGACCTACACCTTCAAATTTATAGAGATACCTATATTTCTATGTACAACAAACTAATTCTAAATATCTTCTTAAATTCTTGTTAGCACAAATTCAACTCAAATATAATGGAAAATGAGCCTAATACCACAAAATAAAATCATCAAACAAGATCATGATGATAGATAGAGTTCAATAAATTTATGGGGTGGAAAGGGCATGGTGCATGAGGGGAAGAAAAGTATTGTTAAATGAAGGGTATTAAAAAATGTGGAAGTGTTTGTCCAAGACTCTCATACATATGGGTTCACCTTTTCAAGACGAACTCAACAATAAATAACACTCCAAGCTCCAAGCATTATAGTATGCCAAAAAAAGGTTACTTAAAAAATAATAAAAGGTCAATACAACAAACCATTTCTTGTTATTTCTTGTTATATTTATAGTTTACATGTATTAATCTAGGCTTTAGAAACATGGCAAGAAGGATTCAACATGTAGCGATCTTAAACCATGTATAAAGGACTAAGTAAATGCATGTTGTTGAAGAAAAGGCTCATGCCAAAATCCTTGGCTTGTGTGTTTTCATATAATAACACTAATGATCCTTTAATTCTACAATTAATCAACACCTAAATATAAACACTATTAGAGGAAATAGTATTATGATAGTGAAAACTTAAGTGTATTCACATTTCACTCATTAATTGATTTAGAGATTTTAAATTTCAATAAGTGTGCTCAAAGTATATTGACATCCTTATTTTAACCAAGGTGTTTGTTGGTTTGTGATGAACCAAATAATTATATAAAATATACCCCCTAATACATGAGGTCAATAAGCTACGATATGGATGAAAACATTATTTGTTCCATTCCATGGTTTGATTAGTGTCATGAGAAGAGGGGAGCCAATAGAGAGATAGAAAGAAATGGAAAATGATTTCTTCTGCATAAAATTTAACTATAAATATCTCCTTCATGATTCAAGATCTCCAATGCTCATATTGAAATAAAAATAATCTCAGAAAAGAGGATCATTCCTTCACAAAGGAGGCTAAGCCCATCTACATTAGGTGAATACTAACTTAGCTAAGTTAGCCATGCCTGAATGCATCATTTTTAGACTTTATCAATTTTGATGTTAATATAAATAGACTAATGTTTTCAATTATAGAATTGAATTTCTCATGACTTTAATGAGATATGCAAATATATCAAGCTCATATTGAAATTAAAATAATGATATCTCAGAAAAGAAGAACATTCCTTCACAAAGAAGGCTATACCCATCTCCATTAGGTGAATACTAACTTAGCTAAGTTAACCATTCCTAAATGCATCATTTTTAGAATCCATCAATTTTTTATGTTACCATAAATTGAATAATGTTTTAAATTATAAAAATGGATTTCTAATGACTTTTTTGTGATATGCAGATATATCTAAAACTAACCTGTGAATTAAATAAGCTTAAAAAAAAAACTAGTTCCTAACATTATTTGAGAGAAAGAACTTCCACGTTTCATCATATTCAACCAAATATGGTACCACTAAAATGAAAACATTAATTGACAAATATTTTAGTAGGATCATTTTCCCCTACACTAATTTTAATAAAGGTTTCTAATAGATGTGCATGGGTGAAGGTTTTAGCAAAAGGTAGTTTTATTTTATCTACCTAAACCATTAAGGTATACCAATGAACTTTCATAGCACATTGTTAATATTTCTATATAAAAATAAATATGTCACATATAATAGGTCAAGCAAAAATACCTACAATACTCAAATTTCATAAAATAGAACCTTTAGAAAAAATGGTACTTACCAACATGTAAGTGTAATAATGATTAATATAAACTACAATGCATTAAATATTTTCATGTTACAAGGTGCTTCAACTTTAGTTTCAAGTCAAAAACATGATTTTAATTTTTAAAAAAATAATTAGTTAATTAATTTAAAAAATGGTGGTTCTTACATAACCTACAAATTAACATTTGCATGCAACACCAAGTACATTGCGGTAATGGTAACATTTCCTTTACATTGCTCATTAATGCACCAAATAGATTTAGAAAAATAATTAATTGATTGATTTAAAAAAATGGTGGTTCTTGCATAACGTACAAATCAACATTTGCATGCAACACCATGTACATTGTGGTAATGGTAACATTTCCTTTACATTGATTGTTAATGCACCAAATAGATTTAACTACACTACTGTGTAGTTCTATAATGTGTATATTAATAGGTTATAAAAAATTGTCCCATTTTCTACACAAAATATACCACTACACTAATGTTCTTTGAGCTTATGACTACATGAATGCACCTTTATAGAAGGAACACTACAATAACGATAAAAAATGTATTTAGAAAATTGGTTAACATAAATGCATCAATGGTTGCAATAATTTTTTTTTTCATGTAGTAGGGTCCAATAAGAGTTTCCACTATTATTTTATAATATTCCTTAGGAGGCTCATTTTATACCTCAAAATTTTTGTAATGATCTCCCAACAATTTTTCTTATCCAAGAAACCAAATTTTCTTGTACAAATTTTCAATCCATAATGTCTAGACTATGGAAAAATGCCAATATCATTGTTGTTGATGTGGAAGGTGCATCTAGAGGTCTATGAATTTCTTAGGATCCCTTTTAGATCAACATGGAACCTATGGCATTGAAATCCTTTGTTCTCACGACTTCCTTCCATCTGTTGGGTTCGAACTCGCATGGATTCTTCTCCAATGTTTACAAAACCTCAATCCCCCACTAAGAAGCATGACATGATGAGGAATCTCCACTCCTTAATGGATCTTATGGACACACATAAATTGATAATGGGGGGGTTTAAACATCATCACCTCCCTAAGAGAAAACAAAGGTGGAAGATGACATCTAAAGCCAATGTCAGAGGATCTCAATTTTTTTATAGAGGAGATAGACATGGTGGACATGAAAACAACTAATGACCTCTTCAGCTAGAAAAATATAAGAGGTGTCTTAGCTCATATCTCCTCTTACTTATATCGATTCTTGGTAATGGAACACATTCTCATAAGTGGCCATGAAATCTTAGTAGAGAGTCTTCCATCAGTAGGATCCTACCACTGGACCATCTCCCTCTCATGGAGAACCTTCGGTAAGCCTCTCAAACACCCCTTCGAGTTTGAGAAATTCTGGCTTTCAGACACCAATCTCATCAACAAAATTAAAGGCTGGTGGAAGTGTAACAACCCTGGGCCAAAATTTCATGTAATAAAGTTAATAAAGGAAAAATAAGACCAAGGTCATGGGACATGTATTCCAAGATGAATGTTGGGTAAAATATCCTAGTGGGCATCATTTATTGTGTATTATGGCTAAGGGGAATTTAATAAAGGCATTGGAAAATGAAAAGAGGCATTAATTGACATTTATTTATGAAAATAAAGGAAAATAGGAGAAAATGGAGGTGAAAGATCACAAGTTGCATGAGAGGAGGAAATTGAAGGAAAATGAAGAAATTAGAGGCATCAACAATAAAAAGGATTCAAAGGATCGGTTCATAACTTTTATTAATTATCCTTTTGTCAGTTCAGTTCAAAATTGGTTTCAGAGAGGTAAAGAGAACCAAGAGGAGAAAGCAAGCAAGAACACAAAGGAAAGGAAAGGAAAGCAAAGATAAGGAAAGCAAAGGAAAGACATGGAAGGAAAAGGAAAGCAAGGTTCAGTGGAAATACTTACAGGTAACAGGCTGCATGTATGATTTCCTAGTTGATTTTGGCATGCGTGGTATACGAATGTGTGTATTTGGTTCATTTGTTGTCACTGGAATGGGTTTTTCTAGTTCAATAGTGGTTTCAACCTTGCCTTTCCATTTCTAGATAGCCATGGTGAGATGGGATTCTTTCTTTGTTGAGATTTGGATTGTCGGAAGGTTTTGGATTTGGGTGAGGTGGTCTCAACAAACTCCCAAGGGTTGGGGGTGGATATGGTTTTCTTCGAGAAGCCATTAAAGGGTGGGTGCAGATAGGAAAATTCCTCAAGGGATGGTGAAGGAATTTTGAGGCATCCAAGCTCAGTTTGATTTTGTGATCTTGGAACTGGTTTAGGTGAGATCATGGTACGGTGAGGGTGAAGGTGGTTTAACCTCCAGATTCCCTTGGTTGTTTATGGATTGGTTTATCCCATGATATCCCACATTCATGCTTGGAATATGGCACGGGTATGATTGGCTGAAAGAAAGATTTGGTTAAGCTCAATATATGGTCTGGTGGTATATGGAAGTCCTTGACTTGGTTGGCTTTTTCATACAGTTAATAAAAGCTAAGTTTCTCTTATCTTTGATGAGTAATTATACTTATTACTATGTGGCTTTAACATATATTTTATCATTATTATTTATCTGGTTAGATGTTGGTTATAAGCATGGTTATATGATAGATTAAGTATGGTTCTTATCACATTTTAATTAATAAATGTATGGTTAATGAATGCATGACCTAATTGGTGTTATGATAGCTATTGTGAGGGGGAATTAATCTTTCTTGTTAAACCTCTAATATGTTTTAGATCCCCATGTTCAAATATGCATTCATGACCTGTAAGTTGCATGTTCATCATGTGTTTAACAAAATTCCAATGTTGGTTGGGAGGGGTCAGGTCAAGTCCTTGTTCAAGTTATGGTTTGGAAGCTTTGTTTCTATGCTATTCATAATTTTTGGAAGTATCATTGAGTTATGGGAAGGGACTAGAGTCCTATCCCTGAAAAGGTGGCTCATAATTTAGGGTTGTTGGCATAGAACTGATGGTTGTTGGCATAGAACTAATTAGAAAATTCCATAGTCATTGGGAAGTAACCCTATGGGAGCTACTGGAGGGTTATAGTCACATGGAGGCCTTGAGAAGCAAGTGACTAAGGCTCTAGGTCAGTGAAAAATATAGTTAACTTAGGGATTGGACACCTGGAGGGGTTGGGTAGCCTCTGGAGGTCTTGTAGCACATGAGGGAGGTTAGTAAAGTCTTAAGTTGTTGATTCCATTTCCTTAAGGTCATATAGGAGGTTGAGTCTTATCATAGTGGCTCTCAGCTCATGTTTACGCCAGGAAAACTAGTAAAAGTGGATAAATGTGGGAGGAGAGCTACAGAGTGGCATCAGAGTGGGTTCTAATCTCCTTGGGTAAAATATGATGTTTTCAAGGTTATGGTTATAGTGCATGGGTTCATGGTATACAGTTGGTATGGTCATGCATGATATTGTTATATTAATATGATTATGATTATATATGTGTCCTGCTAATGTGGACTAATTTTGTAGATGAGATAAGCCTCCCATGAATGTCAATAAGGTATGGTTTTGATTTTGGTATCTATTTGGTTTATCTAACATGACCTACTTGCAAGAAGAAGAGAATCAAAGATGACGACCAAAATGGTAGACAACAGTTCCTGTGACTCTCCCTAGAGATTAATTGGGAAGCAAGGCGGTGAATATTCTCTTGGTATAGAAGATACATTTAGGAGTTTGAGAGTAGAGATAAAGAGTTTCAAAGTAGAAAATTATAGGTTGAGGCTCAAAAAATACTTATAAGGGCTTAGGAAAAAACTAGTAGAAGTGAATGCAATGATTATTTATATCTTATTAGAATTTCATAGACAGGGACATTTCAGGATTAGTCAAGAGCAGGAAGAGAAAAGTAATGGAGCCTATGGTAGCAGGTCTCGATCAGGATACAGGTTGGATAAAGGGGATACATTCAAAGGTGATAGATCATTGGATACACTTGACAGGAGGACTTGTATGTATGGGCATAATTTTAGTTCCTCATTTAGGAGACATTATCATCATCATTGCCTTCATCATCCTTACAGGAGGAGTGATTACTTTCTTGAGGAGTTCAATAAAGTCAAGCCTCCTACATTTGATGGAGAGATGAAGAAAGTAGAAGATGCAAAGGCATGGTTGCTTAGGATGAATAAATTATTTAGATTGCATAACTATTCATAGAACATGAAAGCCAAGATAGCCACCTTCAGTCTCAAAGGAAAAGTATACATTTGCTGGGAAGACATGAAGAATGTCATGGGAATTCGAGAAGAAGAGTTGCTTTGGGATAAGTTTGAGAGACTCTTCAAGAAGAAGTACCTATCTAAGAGATATTGTGATGACAAAGCTAAGAAATTTTATGAGTTGCAGATGGGTTGTATGACATATGATGATTATACTAGCAAGTCCATGGAGTTGTTGAGATATGTGCCTTACCTCAAGGATGAGAAGGGTAAGATCCAGAGATTCATCAGTGGGTTGCTAGAAGCATATAGAGACCCAATTGAGTTCAATTAGCCTATATCATTGGAGGAGGCCATCCAGATGTTGAAGCATTGTTATGAAAAAATAAAGCACGAAGTTGAGACCAAGCGTGATTTTAAGGGAAATGAGAAGGTTAAAGAGAAGTGGCCATGATGTGGGGAAGACCTCAAGATACAGGTTAGAAATAAAATGTTACTCCTTACAAGATTTTTAATGCAGTTGAGAAGGGCCATGGGTTACAACCTGGAGAGTAGCAAAATAGAGCTGATGGTAGGGGACCATTACAGTGATGGATTTGTGTAAAATATCATTGCAAGAAGGATTTTCCATTGTACCCAGGTGGCAGGCCTCATATCTATAGTGCTCAATAGGCACATATAGTTGGGGATGTGGGTCATAATATTCCTTAGATTTATGCATATGTGGAAAACAAGCAGGCAGATCATCAGGCATCCATTATTGAGATGGAAGGTAAGCTTTATGGTCGAGTTGTTTTTATTTTGATTAATCCTAGATCTAATTATAGTTATGTTAATCTTGACTTGGTGGATAAGTGTGGCTAGAGAAAATAAGTGCATGCATATTCTTGGTTGGTGTAGTGGGCTAAAGATACTAAGAAGAGAGTTCATCATTGGGTAAGAGCTTGTGCATTCGAGATGAATGATAAACCTAGAGAAACACATATGAACGTACTACCATTGGGATCATATAGTATGATTTTGGGTATGGATTGGTTGTTCCTCCACAAAACCAAATTAGATTATTATGACAAGGCTATTGAGTGCATGGATGATAATGGGGAAAATATAGCCTTGCAGGGAAAGAAGAAGCCTACATTACTGAGGATGGTGACTGCTATGTAGGCTAAGCACAATTGTAGAAAAGGGTGTGTCATGTTTGCAGTTCATATTTCCAATGAAAAGGGTAAGGATGAGAAGGATGCAAAACTCTTCAAGAGGTAACCTGTATTATAGTAGTTTCAGGATGTGTTTCCAGCAGACATTCCAGAGTTTCCTCCTCACAGGGAAGTAGAATTTTCTATTGAGTTGGTACCAGAAGTGGCACCAACATCATTGGTACCTTACAGAATGAGCACACCAGAGTTAGTTGAATTGAAGTTGGAGTTGAAGGAAATGATCGATAAGGGATAAATTAGGCCAAGTGTATCGCATTGGGGTGCACCAGTGTTTTTCGTGAATAAGAAGGATGTTAATCTCACGTTGTGCATTGATTATAGGCAGTTTAACAAGGTGGAAATCAAGAACATGTGCCCATTGCTGAGGATTGATGACTGGTTTGACTAGTTCAAGGGAGCAACAATCTTCTCAAATATTGAATTGAGATTAGGATACCATCAGGTACCCATCAAGGAAGAGGAAATCTACGAGGTTGATTTGAGGACCAGGTATGTGTATTATGAGTTTTTCATGGTTCCTTTTTGTTTGAATAATGCCCCACCTAATTTTATGTGCTTTCTCAATAGTGTATTGTGTCTTTAACTGGACAAGTTTGTTATTGTATTCATTGATGATATATTGACATTTTCTAAGAATGAGGAAGCAGTAGTGTTGACATTGCTAAGAGAGCATCATTTATATACCAAACTTAGTAAATGCAACTTCTTTCAGACATAGGTACATTACTTGGGACATGTTGTTTCCAAGGAAGGCATAGCAATAGATCCAAAAGAAATAAGAGCTATCATGGAATGGGAATCCCCTAGAAATGTGGATGAGGTAAGATAATTTATGGGGTTGGTAGGTTACTATAGGAGGTTCATCGAGAACTTCTCATGCATTTCATATCCTATTACATCATTACAGAGAAAAGGTAAGAATTTTGAATGGACAAAGGAATGTGCAGTCAGTTTTGAGCAGTTGAAGCAGTTGTTGGGAAATGCTCTAGTTCTAGAGATTTCAGATCTAGATAAAGAGTTTGTGGTGTGCAGAGATGTCTACAAGAGAGGAATTGGTGGATTCTTGATGCAAGAGGGACATGTGGTGTTCTATGAGTCCAGGAAACTGAATGAGCATGAACATAACTATGTGACTCATGATATCGAGTTGGAAGCTATTATTCACACTTTGAAGATGTGGAGGCATTATCTTCTTGGTGGGAGGTTTGTATTAATGAGCGATCACAGTGGATTGAGATATTTGTTTGACCAACCAAATATGAATTTCAAGAAATCTAGATGGTTGGCCATGATTAATGAGTTTGACTTTGACCACATTTACATTAAGGGAAAGGAAAACGATGTTGCATATGCTCCTGGTAGGAGAGTGCAGATGAATCATATAGAAATTATGAGCTTATATGGGAAATATTTACAGCGTTAGATCTTACAATAAGGACAACAAGATGATAGGTACAAGGAGATTAGGCTCAGGTTACAAAAGGCTACCGATGATCAGGATGCAGACGATCATCTCACAGTAGATGGCTTGGTGAGATTCAGAGATAGGATCTATGTGTCGAATGATAGTGGGCTCAAGAAGCTTATCTTGAGGGATTTTCATGTCAAGCTATATTTATGTCACACAGGATATTAAAAGACGTTGACATTAGCGAATAAGTTCTACTATTTTCCAAATCTGAAGAAGGAAGAGGCAAAGTTTATGGCTAGATGTTTGGACTGTCAATAGGTGAAAGCAAAGTGTAAGAATCTAGGTGGGTTTCTTCAGCCTATCCTAATTCCAGAATGGAAACAGGAGGTCATTTCTATGGATTTCATTACAGGTCTTCCGAGGACATCCAAACAACATGATTCCACCATGGTTGTGGTCGATAGATTGAGAAAGTAGCTCACTTCATTCCATTGAAGACTACTTATTTAGCTAGTGAGGTGGAACAAGTCTTCATTAAGGAGATTTTGATATTACATGGTGTTCTAAAGATTATTTTTTTCAGATAGAGATACTAAGTTCAGTTCTAGGTTTTGGAAGGAGTTATTTGCAGTTTTGGGGACAGAGTTGGCCTTCAGTACAACTTATCATCTGCAAACATATGGATAGACAGAGAGGGTAAACAAGATTTTGGAGGATATGCTAAGAATGTGTGTCATGCATCAACAAAGGAGGTGGGAGGAGTATCTTCCACTATCTAAAAGCTTCAACTAAAAACCCCACTATCTGTATTATCATACAAGTTGGAAATATCTCAAAATTACACAAAGCCTTAGCTCTCACAGCTAGCCATCCCTCAGTACAATCCTCACAGATGCTCACAGGAAAAATAGACTTCACATAAGTCTTCCACACTACCCTCCAAGCTCCTATTTCCTTGCGCAATTTCTCGTGGGTGATCCTACTGTTACCAAGTGTAATATTGATCACTCACACTAATCTCACACCCTATAAAACTGCGCAATCCTCAAGGAATGAATTCATTCTGCATGCATGAGCTTTTCCTTATAGGAAAATATGTGCAAATGACAATACAATGTCCCTATCTTTAATCTCAATTGGGTCTTTCTCAGAAAAGACATGCATTAGTTAATGATGGGAGAATCTTCAGTTATCTGGAGTAAACTAGTTGGATGCATGCATGCATTAATTGACTGAACTCACAATTAGTTCCTCAAATAGTTTGGAACTAATTTAACTGGACTTAACTTAGTAAACAAAGATAACTAATTACAACTCAAATATAACTCAACCTTATCTCTTTAATTAAGGGATAATCTCCTTAACTTAAGGGATAACTATTGCATGACTTTAGAAAGACTTCTAACTTGAATTTCTCCAATTAATTAACTCAAGATGAATTGATTAATTATTTTTCAAGAAGCTGGTGAGACTAAATTCGAATTTTAATTCTCAATTTTAATTCAATGACAAATTAAAATTGGAATATTCTTGTTGCCACATTTCAACATGTGCATACACTCTTATGTTATTCATTGCATCTAAGGAAATCCTTAGAGTTATGGTGGCTAGGTCGATACTCCGGATGGGGCTCGCACTCCAAACAGTGTGAGGTATAATTGGGACTTCACATTGGGTATCCCCCCTAGTTGAAAAAATTCTAATACCATAATTTTTTTCATATTCTACACATGGAGACCGTTCCAATGGTGCAAGAAGCACATCAATCAAAGGCTGTATGCAAATTTTTTTCCACTCGAAAGTTAACCTTTTTGTTTTCACCACCATAATTCGAGAGGATGCCACACTAGACCTCATTATTCATATAAATGGGGCTAGCCATGTGATTATGAGGAAGAAGAA
The DNA here is from genome assembly GCA_000404065.3 of Pinus taeda. NCBI lineage: Eukaryota > Viridiplantae > Streptophyta > Pinopsida > Pinales > Pinaceae > Pinus > Pinus taeda. The sequence goes on along the minus strand of APFE030039256.1, from coordinate 62,214 downwards.
TCTAAAATAGTCTATATTATAAATTTGGTTAAGAGTTGAGGTGGTCAAACCTAACCACTAGTAAGCTATCAAGATGTGTTATAACTAGGCCATTAGGAGGAAAAGAGGTTCCATTCTCTTTGAGTTCATTTGTTCTGCAAGTGAGAAAACAAATAAAGAGGGATAGGTGATAGAGTGCACAAAGAGGATTTATGCATTGTTGTAGCATACATGCCACATAGCATAGATGTGTGCCATTTAATTCTTGGTTCTTCATTTCAACAAGTTTCATAGATGTGTGCCATTTATTTTATTACTAATCATATTTGCAATTCTATTTTCTATATAGCATAGCTTAATTAGCTTCATCTTTGTACATCTAACCTTCATTTCAATACTTCCCACTTGCATAAAGATCAAAAAGAGAAGAAAATAATTCTTGTTGTACATGTAGTGTCGCCCCCTATTAAGTTTGTACGAATCCCATATTGATACTTAAAGCTAAGATCCTTCAGAGTTGCAATATTGAGAGCCATCATTTATATCAACATCACAAAATAAATATTGTAAAATTGCATTTATATATTAAGGTAATACATGTGGGAGGGATTATCACTAACTTTGGAAGAATCTTAGAATTTTCATTTAAGTAGGGCTTTAGTGTTTCCTCCCATAATGTAATAAATGCCTATGCATTATTGCAAAACTCTAAATTAATTAATATATTTAATATTTAATATTCGATTATCATTAAATATAAGAAGCTTCTTAGTGACAAATTGGTCTCCAAAGAATAAGCAATTCTTAACATGGGTTCAATGAAAAAAAATAAAACATCCAAATTCATTAATATCTATTTATTTCAAGAATTATACGAAAACAATCAAATTGTAAATAAATTTCTTAACAATACCACCCTACTAAAATAAAGAATCATTAACACTAATGAACACAAATATTATTTACCCGTTCTATAATTTCATTAGTATGCTGATCACATCACATAATGTCCCTTCAAGACATCACATGGCTAGATACATGAAACAAGATCCTATAGCGAAAGGAGTTACGATCTCTTATGACAAACCCATTCACATGATCTTGTGCATTTATGTCTTTCTATATAGTTCCTTCTTCTATTATAGTGGGACTATATATTATTGGATTGTGATGTGCTTGTATAAATTTTGTTTTGGTAGTCACTAACTAGCGGTAGTAGTCATTTGTTTTCTAAATCTAATGACTTCAACCATCATCTTCTAATGCAAATGGTTGCTTTTAGATTAACATTCCATCCTCCAATAAAATATTTAAACCAAATGTTTCTAACGGTAATTAAATTCCTTTTATCATGATAATATTCATAATTTCAATTATTTTTTAAACATAGTTTTATAGCTATAAAATTATGACTTTCAAATTAGGGAAAAAATGAAAATAATCTAAGTTTACCTCATAACTATATTTTAACGATGTTATAACCCTTTAATTTGAAATTCATTCATTATTGGTGGCTGATATTACATATGTAGTAAATGGTGCTTTTTCCACTTGGCTCTACCACCTACCCTATTTAACTTGCCACTAGTGAGATTCAAGTAGCATGTGTAGTTTCTACGGTAGTACACTGGGTTCAACCATTTTTTTTGCGAGTTGTTTTTAGTTTATTTTTCTAGAAGTTTTTCCGGTAGGTTTTTTTGGTTTAATTTTTCTAAAATTTGGTACGATTTTAGAAATATCATAAGTTTGACGGGTTACTAATCAAAATGGCCAATTTTTAGAGTATTGAATTTATATAGTCAAAAACCCAACTTAAATAACAGAAATCAAAATCTCACTTCAAATTTTTCCATAAAATTCCAAACACAAAAAAAAAAATCTAAAAAAATCAAAAAAAAACAATTCCTTTCTTCTACTCCACACCAATAACTTATAGTGAGAATAATACCCATAGTGACCCATGTAGTTCATTTTCTATTTCATGGTTCTAGGTAGGGACAATGATGACGAAGGAGATAATACGATCATACTTTTATTCTTCATTCCAAAGTGTTCCCCTCTGTAGAATAAATAATAATATTAGTAATAAAGAGAAAGGAAGCCTTAAGAGAGAAAAATAAAAAGATAATATATATATACGGTTTTATCTATCATTTTTTAAATATTTACACCACCTTGGAAATACATGGTCTAGTAACATTTAAAAAAAAAAAAAAAAAACATATATTTACTTTAAAAATATATAAATTAGTCTAAGTGAAAAAATAATAAATTATTTTAAAATTAGAAATTTAATTAGTTTGAGTGAAAATGTAATAAATTTATTTTAAAATTAAATTTAGATTTATATTAGTTTAAAAAAGCTTACAAAGTACAAATTTTGATTTATATGATTTGATTAAAAAAAAAATAAATAAATTTATTTCTATTTAATATTTAAAGTTATTATTTTTTATATTTACATGAAGGGTATGGCTAACGAATCAAATTTAGTTGCGATTTTTTTTATCATTTAATAAAGAATTAATATTTAGACATTTATGGTTTAATCTATGAGATAAGTATATGACTAAATTTAGTTGCGACTTTTTTTCATCATTTAATAAAGAATTAATACTTAGACATTCATGGTTTAATCTCTGAGATAAGTATATGACTATTGGCAGGATCAATTAGGTAACCATTAAAAACACTATAATTGATTTAATGAGCTATAAAATTAAAAGAATTTAACCTTCAAGGAATTTGATTTTTTGTATCTAATATATCCAAATTAAAAATGAATTTACTTAAAAAAACATGCACTGTGAAGAGACATGACTCGGAAAAAGAAAATAAAATAAAAAAATAAAATAAAAACTAATTTAACTTAAAATTATATCTCTAAACTTTAATTAAAAAAGGAAATATATAAAACAATTAAATTTCACTTTTATTATATTTATATAAAATTTAATTTATTTTTTATATATTATTATTCATATATAAAACTTAAATTAAATTTTTATCTTATATACATAAATAAAATAATATAACCTCAAAAAACAGTTTAATAATGATCGTTTTCTTTTCTTCCCCTCATATAATTCCTCTCATATAAATACAAAGAAAAAAAATATCATTATTTTCGGTTCATACACATTTTTAAAAAATGCTAAAATATTTTAAGAATATATTTTGACATATATATAACCAATATAATACATTTGATTTTGTAAAGATATCTTTAACTCTTATCATCTATAAATGCAAACAAAATGCAAACCATTCATTTTCTATAACGCAATATAACCTAATACAAACAAATATGAAAGTCAAAAAGTAATAAAATTAATTTAAATAATAAAATTAATAAGTTTGAATGATTTAATAATTTTTATTATAGTATTAGTTTAGAGTAGTTTAATTGGTAATAATGGTAAGAATGAAATTTTATTGGATCTGTAGAAAAATAATTGACATAATTATAAAATAAAGTTGCACACACAATGTATCATTATAAAAATTTTATTGGGAATAAATCATAAATCATGTTCGTAAAAGAAAACATACCAAAGCAAAAGAGGTTTAATTTATTTCTTCGACTGAGGTAAAGTGGAGATGCAAGGGGCATGAAAGAAAAAATTAATATAGACTTAGCTTCCACGTACTCTTGGGTATATCGGAAGACCCCCTCTAGGTTGCATACCATCCATAGCTAACCGAAACGATCTCCTTGTCATCTATGATACACTGAACACAACATTCAGGGAGATTGCCTACATGTACTGGAAACAATATTCTGTAGTTCACAAGGGCTTGGTAGTCCATTTATACCTAGTTACCCATTTATTTGATTTTGGTTATTTAATTAGTTGATTAAAATTTGGAACAAATATTTAATAAAATTCATTGTGGCAGAATGACCAAGAAATTCATGTAGAATCTAAGGTTTACCCTCTTAATACACACCTGGTCAATTGGAACAAATCAAAGAAGAGAAATTAAAATTAGTAGAATCTGGAGCGTCAAACCAACCTGAAACATTGAGTGTTGCAAAACTTGAAACGACAAAATCTGAACTAACTCAACCACAATGGATAGAATTAGAGATAGTTCAATCTAAACCTAAAGTTATTGAAACCCTAGGACCTGAGATGATTCAAGGTGAATCAAAGATTAGTATAACTTTACAAACATAATTTTCCAAACCAAACGTTGAAGAACCTGGATATGGCATTTCTGAACCTAAGTCACCTTCAGTTGCTATAACTCCTAGCCCTCTACCAATTTCATCTAAAAGAACTATTATTACAATTGGTCTACCTTCCGATCTTCTAAGTATTAAAAATATTACTGAAGGAGAAGAGGAAAATATTTTATATCTTTTTCTTACCACTGGTTATTAGTTAATTCTTTAAGGTCTTCCTTTCGAACCTTTTTTACTAGATCCTTGGTATTCGACTCTATCAACATTTTTAGGTGAAGGCATTCCTCATTTACAAACTCTTTTTGATTTTACACCTAGGAGAATCATGTCAGAAGCTTCTCCTATAAGTCAAACCTCATCTTTTCAAATGAGTAGACCATTTAACCAACCTATTGTGAATTCTATGTTTATAGGATTATAGGAATCAATCTTATATGGTGGATGTTTTGTTCTTGTTGGGTATCAACACTCAATGGAACTTTTTCCGAAGCCACTCCTTGTTCTCAAGCTTCTACTTGGCTTTCTAGAATATCATTTGGTTTATCTACTACCAATGTAGAAATTACTACTCAGAGCATGACTTCCATGCCTAAAACACCTTTGGCATTATACCAATACATTCATATTTTATCTGACAACACATGTATTCCTCAACTGGCTCCAACTGGGATTTACTTTTGAGCTAGGGAGCAACCATCCTATCTTTCTCCTGGAGGGCAACCTCCTAGAGGAATTTATTCTCCATTTATAGAATTGTCTGTTACTGGAACTTATACAAACCTTGGTCAGATACCTCAGGTCAGTCCAAGTCAATTTGTTATATCTCAACCCTTGATTGGTGCTCCATTTCCAGGAATGGGGAGTACTATTTGGAACCCTCTTTGTGTTCAACATCTTGTTCAAGTTTCTCCCCAAGTTCCTTTTTATCAACTTGTCTAAGATATTGGCCGAACTATATAATAGACACATGTTCAAAAAACTTTCCATGTTACTTCTCAAGTATACATTCAACAACCTGTCAAGGGTATTCCTCAAATATTTTCTTATCCTATTGTGCAAATAAATGTTCAACAACCGGTTCCAAGTAAACCTCGAACACATGTCCAATCTATGCCACAAATTACCATGCAAGGAACGCCTGAGATATCGGTTCAATAACCTATAGAGACCATGCCTCAAGCATCTGGTTATCAAACTAGTCAGTCTATACCTCAATCTTTTATTGGTCCAACTTTCCAATCTATGGCTTAGATACCTATTGGTCAGCCTAGTGTAGGAACAATTCAAACAATGTAGAGGTCAACCTTACCCAGGTCATCAATATCTCTTCAAATACTGGAATTAACCAAGATCTTTTACTTCTGCGATGTTAGAAGAATTGCATGTAAAAGAGTATGAAATACCACATGTGCATGCTATAAAGAAGATGAAACATAACGACAACCATCAAATCAAATGACAAAACACATTAATAACAAAGTTCACCCAATGTGGGTTATGTCTTCGAGCCCTGGTATCAAGAGTGGGGAGACCACTTCATTATGTTGCAAATGATGATGATGTACATGGCATGCTATTTGTCATTACAAGGATGAATAACCTCAACCAGAGTGGCTTATCTCTACACGAGACGTTCTTAGTAAATCACTCATATAGGTAAATTTCCTCAAAAAGAGTGACATGTCTCTCCACGAGACGTCCTATAGGAACTTTCACTCAAATGGGCATTCCTTCAGCATGACAAGCTAATAAAATCTCATAATATGTGGCATACAAGTATCCTTCAACATAATAGTAATCAAGGATCTCCACAACAAAAACATCATCTCAACAAATCTTAAGAAAAGCATGGCATTATTGAATCATATACCTCCACTTTCAGGGATGGCCAAAAAATGCAAAGCTCAACTACTGAAATGGACATCACCGTTGAATTTGTGGCACAAAATTGAATCAAACAAATATAAACTTGGCCCCTTTCTAACTCTGTCAAATTTTTGACACTTGCACATCTTGAAGATTCCCCCAAAGATTCATTCCTGAATATGGCCAAAAATTCGCTACTCAAATGAAGATTCTAAGCACACCACTATGCTCTTTGTGAAATTCTATGAAAAATGACTATAAATTTGACATCATTATGTCTCAGTAAAAAATTTCCTCCAAGGGGCCTTGTCCACATGGGGTAGCTCAAGCGGCAATGGCCATGGAAATGAAGTCTCACCGAACCGGAAGTCTTGGGTTCAAATCTTGGGCTACCCTTCCCCCGTTGAGGGGTACTTAATGGACATGTAAATCGGAGAGTCCCGCCCCAGCCTACAAAAATAAAAAATAAAAAAAAATAAAAATAAAAATTGCCTCCAAGGGAATCTTTTAGATTCCATAACATTCTCCAAAGATTTCTTGTTGCTGGAAACTTGCATTTTTGTTGCACATATGGAGATTCTGACTGCATGGTTGGTCTCCTAGAGAGAAAATGTATAAAAATGACTATAAGCTTGACAAATTTTGTCACTAGCATCTCTGACCCTTTAAAAAAATATTTTCAGTATCTTAAGATTCTCCCTAGGTTGAGGGTTCCACTTCTCATCTGGAGCATGGCTTTGTGAATCCACGAATATGCCTCTGTCGCTGGGAAAATGAACTTAGGTTTGGCGGTAGGTGTGGGTTCTCCATGTCAGTTTTTCTTTAAACCAGCAGTTAAATGAATTGGTGGTTGTTGGAACGACATAGAGTGTTACATTTTATTTAGAATGTGTTTATATCAATTTTGGTAGCGTTTGCAACAAAGTTGACAATTTTGGAGCAGAGATAACAACTTATATGACACGTTACAGTTGGTGTTACTTTAATATAACATTTGGTTTGGAATGTGTATTGGTATATGTTGGTTTTGATTATATTCATTGGTTTCATTTGTTAAAACCCATACTTTAAATAGCCCACTATGACATTTTAATATGCCACCCACCCTGAGTTATTTTAATATAAGTAAATTTTTTTTCATTTTGGTTTTTTATATTGAGTTGGATCATGGCCCTTTTTATAATATGGTTTTTTGACTTTATATGGTTCTTAACAATTTTTTTAATGACCCTTTATAATTTATGTTTTGAAAACCAACAAATCTCACTTTAATATTTTTGATATTTTGTTTTATGTAGGGTATTATTATATAGTTTTTTTTTGTTTTCTTAGGTGTAAGAAGTCGATGAAAGGATGTCATGTGTCAGAGTATGGTAGGAAAACACTCGATTGCCACTTAAGTTTCTCGGTCCCACATATTGACTGAGATACCATGTGGCAAATTGTGGGCCTCACTCTTTTCTTGTCTTGTCAAACTTTAAAGAGCCATCAATTGGCCATATAGTCGAATTTGAGTGTTGTCTGCACCACCAAAATCGTAATGATGAGAACTTCAACTTGGTATTGGTTTGAATACATTTTTAAGACTTTGGTTTTGGAGCCTTTTCATAGCCATTATTGATTTCTAAGCATGTTTGTCGCCACCTAGATCATCAGGTCCACAATTTCAATGTTAGGGCCAAATGGTATAGGGTCAATTGTATCAGGGTCAACCTTTTTAAACTCAACCATATCTTGGGCATCCATTGGAGGGGTTGGCCATGGGCACAGGCGGGGAGGTGGGTTGCATGCAACAGCCTCCCCACCCGCGCCTGCAACCAACCCCTCCAATGAATGCTAGAGATTTTTTTTTTTTAATTAAATTTTTTAATTTGTTTTTTATTTTTTTGTTCTTTTGTTTTTTGGTTTTGATTTTTTTTATTTAATTTTTTAATGTTTTTTTTAAATTTTTTGTATTTTTAAATGTTTTGTTTTGGATTTTTTTATTCAATTTAATTTCAAGTTATATTTTTCCTTTTAATGTTTTGTATTAAAAAAAAAAAAATTGTTTTATTTAAAAAATGTTTAGCAAATTATTTTTATTCTAATTTTTAATGTTATTTTGATTTATTAGAATTATTTTATTATTTTTATTATTATTATTATTATATTTATAGTTAATTTATGTTATTTTTTACATTTTTTAGGTTTTTTGTCTTTTTTAGTTGACTTTTTTTGACATGTTTAAAGTTTTTTTTAATGCTTATTTCTTTTTTATTTAAAAAAATTATGTTTTATTTTTATTTTTGTGCTATTGTTCTTTTTTTTATATTGATTTTTGGTGTTTTATATTATTTTTTGTTTTTTTTTTTTTTTTTGTTTTATTTTTTTATATTATAAATTTGCTTTCTTTTATTATTTTTTTTTTGTTTTTATTTTCATTGGTTTTTTTTTCTATATAATATTATTATATTATATATATATATAATTACTATATTTATATTTATATTATATAATATATATATATATATTATTTTTGTGTTTTTTTTCAATATCTGAATTTTTGTTTTCTTTTATATTTTTCATTTTTTTTTTTTATGTTTTTTTTTTTTGGTTTTTATTAACATTTTTTTTCTACAGGGTATGTGTTGATGTTCGTCTAACAACATGATCACATTATGGACAATTTGATAGTTGATTTTAAAATTCTCATTATAATGAATAGAGTCTGCCCACACAATGTATCAATTTCATAGTTGGTCTTTAAGTTTTCATTACAACGGGTCGAATTCACCTACACTGCGTGTCAATTTGATGGTTGATTTATAAATTTTGTTGCAATGTGTGAAGTTGTCTTAGGTTAAGATTTTAAAATTGCTATATGTTTAGCATTTAAAAAATAAATTGCTCTTGGGTGTTCATTTTAAAAGTTTTTTGTCATAAAAAATTTTCATAATGTCATGCTTGAAATATTTTGAAAACCTGAGTTTTTTTTGTAGTCATAATCTTTGATTTTAATTGCATGGTTAAAAAATTGTCAAGATTTTAATGTTTTTCTAAATCATGATATTTTATCTTTAATGCCATGGTCAAAAACAATTACAATTTCAAGGTTTTTTAGAGTCAAGATATTTTATCTTTAACAACATGAATGGAAATGGTTGGAATTATTAGGATTCGAGACATGATATTTTATCTTTAACATCATGTCCGAAAATTGTTGGAATTTTACAGTTTTTCAAAGTCTAGATATTTTCTCTTTAACTCCATTGCTAAAACATGTCAAAATTGTAACCCAATTTTTTTTTTTGTTATTCCAGAATAAACAATTTTTGTTTAAGGGTGTTTTTTAATCCATTTAAAAAAAATTGTTGAAATTTTAACCTAAAAAAAAACATCGTTCCGGAATAAAAAATTTTCATTTTTTGGTTGCTTTTCATGTTTTTTGGGGTTTTTGGGCTCGAGTACCCATTTTGAGGTAATAGTTCTCGTTTCATTTGTAACTATGTTTCAAATGTTTTTGAAATGTAAACATTAGGGTCATATTTGCATCAAATGAAACTTTGTGGTAGTAAGTAAGAATCAATTTTTGCATACCAAGCTCTAGGTGTTTGGTTGAGGCCATTGAGTGGATTTCCAAAGTCTGCATACAAGAGATGGATTTTGTACATACCCTTGTGGTTCCTCTGTGCAGAGCCATATTATGCTGATAGGCCCTAAAACATTGCACTGCCACTTTCACAAGGCAATGTCTGTTTCCGAACTTGTATAAATTGGTCAGTATTAAATATTGGAAAATCCAAAACTGCAAATCCATTAAGCATTAGAGAAGTGAGCATAATAGATTGAGAAAGGCATTATGGACAGAAATATTGTTATTAATTAGAAATATTTGTTTACTACTCCTTAATGTGGAGTGTATGATGAATACCATAGTGTATGTTAGAGGTCTGAGGTCCACAAAAGAACCCTCTCCTCCTACCCAACAAGGGGAAGTTGAAGTCAGGAGTAAGGGACCAACGACTATTGCATGGAATTGTATTAGCCTTATAACTCATATCAAATGCAAACAGGCGGAACTGGGTATGTCACATGAACACTACCCAAAGTTGCTAGATTCGTTCAAGAATTGTTTGATTTTCTAAATTCAAAGTTCAGAGGATGATACAGGAAAAATGAAAACCGGGATATTTGTGTCCATCTTCAATGTCATTGGTAATTTAATGGAAATATGCTATCCACTTAGGTTCTAGAGAAATGGATTGCAACTGTATGGATAGATGGGGATAGTCTTTTATGAATTGAATTTCAAATTAAAATGGCAAGAGTTTCCCTCAAGATATATTTGATTTAAGCCAATAAGACTACAATTCCATAAATAATGAGTGGCAAAGAAAAACAAGACAGAACATGACATTACAACATCTCTTCTATATAGAGCAGCAGAGGAGCAATAACACAAAGCCTAATTTTAATGACATGTGATTTGGACCTTAATCATTTAACACTATGCATTTACAGAAATCAACTTTGTTAGAACCTGAGGATACAACATGAACATTTCATTCAATCCATGAAATGTAAGGAGAATGTTTCTAGTACAAAATTCAACAGGGAATATTATTGGTATATGTTTGAAAAGTAGCGTAGTAAACATTATTATTTTTAATTTTTTCTGGGAACATTGTTCTGATAAGATTTCTCAAAATTTGCAAAATTTAGAAGAATTGTTGGAATTGTAAATATTAGTGATTGAGATTGCACAATCCAGGTTATAGGGGATTTTTCAGAAAGCTCAACCCATTTATACATTCAAAAATGCAATTCCAACAATAAAAAGTTGCAAACTCACCAACAATTACATGGTTGGATTCTAATAATAATTGCAATTACCAATCCCAAAAATGACATGTATAAACATATCTCTTTGAAAATTTGATTTAAAGGCATGTGCTACAATGCTCTGTTAGATAATGGAAAATGACAATTCATAGAAACAAAGCTAATTTTCCATCTTCAGTCAACATGGAACGTAATCATAATGATCCTGAATGAAAATATGTCTAACATACTAATCTACTGTTGCTTCTAGTAAAATCACAAGCACTCTAAGCTCCTTTGATTCTTTTACATAGACAAGAATTTGATGTAGTTGCTAGCTTCAACAGAGAAAAAAAGGCATAATGATCTTTAATTTTGGAAGAACATATATATCATAGAGCCAAAGGACAATCACAAAATATTCCCTGCGCCATATAAGCAAGGACAACTAGCATATCCACTAAGACTCTAATCTTAAGAAAAGTAGTGATTTTTATAAACATTTACATATACTTCCATTCACTCTGAATCTAATCAACAGAAAAATGATAGTTCATCAAGGAAAGTTGAAATGAACAATATCAAATTCAAGTAGTGCTACGATTCTTTTTCAGTATATTTGTACCTTTATGACGATGTGGTACACAGTTAAGGAGAAACATGTTCCTCATATTCTTTGGGATTACCCTACAGATTCCGAAGAAAACATTCAATCGAAAAATACTGCAAGGGCACCCCATGAGCTTTTCGAGTGAGGGAAAGATCAACCATTATTTGTCCTATCAAAGGACCCATCTTGAACTCGCGTCCAAAGAATCCAAAGGTGTTTAAAATAGGGGAATTGGATGTTGTTGAGTTTGTCAATGGAAATAAATTCACATCTTCTTCTAATAAAGAATAAGACATTGGCTGACCTGCCCATCCATTTGATGAGGAGAGTTGTTTGTCCTCCTCTGATAGTGAATGGAAGGAAAAGGCTCCAGCAACTTACGTTAATAACCCTTCCCGAAATGACCATATGCATTTTCATTATTATAATAAAAAACATAATAAATAGATGATCACCCTTTTCATCTAGATAACAGAAGTTGAATCCATCTCTAGATTCACTTTTCAACATGCAAGGATAGGAAGATTTTAAAAGGTAATAGAAAAGGGGAATGGGAGATCATGCTTGGATAATGTCATCGACCAAACCACCCTATATTCAGGAAAAAAAAACCTATATGATGTCATTGGGCCTTTAAGCGTTGGTGTTCCATATGAAACCAAACTTTTCGCCTGGTTCAAAATGCAGAGGGGATCAATGTGCATCACGACACTGCTTATATCATTGTTGGGACAATTGAAGGGATTCAGATACGTTGGCATGATGTTGGACTAAGGAGTGAAGAAAAGAAAGGGCAGAGGATTGCTCACGTCACTAATGGGATGCGCCGTAAAAGCTCTAAAAACCCTCTTCGACTTAATGGAATTCTACCTTCTCTCTCCATGTCTTATTTGCCTAGATCTTGATTTGGCGGAAAAGATTCGATCCCTAGACCTTCAGATTGCCTGACCTTGGGTCCATATATCTCAGGTTGTGCATGACCTAAACGCTTTGCAATGAGAATGGGTGAAATCAACAATGAAATTATTTGAGCAGTAAGACAGATTGGTACATGGTGAAGTGTCGTGTATGACATAGAGAACATGCCAAACAGCCAGAGCAATTGTGAGAAGAGCATGCGGACCATGAACTTCTTGCCCACGTAGCTGTAGATGACCTCCAGCTTCAATAGTCTCACAATCATGGAGGTTGTTTTGAGATTCTCTTGTGAGGGAAAGATCAACCATTATCCGTCCTGTAAAAGGACCCATATTTAACCTATGGCCAGAGAATCCAGAAGCGATTAAAATAAGGGACTTGGATGTTGTTTCCATCTCAGTATTTGTTAATGGAAAGAAATAAATGATGAAATCCTCATTAGGGAAATTATGTATATTGAATACATGCAAGCCTTAGCAACAACAAGGCTTTCTAACATAACAGTTCCTCTGAAACTTTCAGCCAACCAAGGACTTTCCTTCTACCTCAATGCATCCAGATCGGGTAACAAGGCCCTCTTGTCTGGGTCTCATGGGTAACTTGCATGAATTGAGACCTTGAGCAATTTGGGGTATTGTAAGGAGGGTGTCCCATAGAGGTAAGGGTCATTGTAACAGGCAAAGGCAGGGAATCCATTCTCTAGCAAAAATCTTTGAAAACCCTCTTCAACTGGTTAGAATTATACCTTCTCTCCATGTCTTGTTTGCTCAAATCTTGATTTGGGGTGAAGATTCGATCCCTAAAACTCTGGATAGCTTTCCCTGACCTTGGATCCATATATCTCTGAGTGCAACTGATCTCGGATGATTTGAAATGAGAACAGATGAAATCAACCATGAAATTATGCAGTCTGACGATTTGCAATGAGAATGAGCGAAATCGACCATGAAATTATTTGAGCACTCAGACAAATTGGTACATGGCGCAATGTCATGTATGATGTAGAGAACAGACACAACAACCAGAGAAATTGCAAAAAGAGAATGTAGACCATGAACTTCTTGCCCACACAGCTGTAGATGACCTCCAACTTCAATAGTCTCGCAGCCATGGAGGCTACTAAACTTTCACTCACAGGGTAGTTAACTGCAAAGAACTATTCGGAAAAAATGCATTAGAGTCTTTTGTGCGATTGGAAAATGGTTTGAGTAGCAATTGTCATTCCATTTGAATCAATAGATAATCATAACCCAATCATCTAACAAAAAATCCATTATGACAAAAAGACAAGTAAGAGAATTCTTTTTTAAAAATAATGCCTTACAACAAAATAAAAAAATAATAAAAAATTAATAAAATTAAAAAATAAATATAAATTTGAAAAATTAATATATATAAAATTCAAAATATAATATATATATTTTTATTTTTATAATTAAATATTATTTTTTACATAAATATTATTTACACCATTGACCCAACAAATTGTTACTCTATTAAACATGAATTTGATTGTATTATAGCATATGTTAAAATCTTTTAACAATCTTAGAAAAATATATGTACACAAATATATGATGTGACATTGAAGTGATTGGGAAAATATAATCATGTGAGTAGTATGAAATAAAAGCTACCAAACCCATGAAAATCTATGATATGACATTGAGGTGAAAGGGAAAATATAATCATGTGAGCAGTATGAAATAAAAGCTACCAAACCCATGAAAACTTTGTAATGGTTGGTATTTATTTTCTCTCTTGGCAGCAATATTTAAGTTTAAAAAATCATAAGAAAAACCTCAGGAACATGATATCATGAACTATATATGAAATTATATAAAAATAATAATACAATTTAAAACATGTAAATTCTTTATTATATCTCTTATTTTTGTTGTATAACTAATATATAACTCATATTAATAATAAAAAATATGGTTTCCCTATTAAAATCAAAATTCACTTATATATTATAGATGACTTTTTAGGAGCTACAAATAAATGGAATAATGTAAGTGAATTTTAAGGATACAAAACATTTAGAAAAAATATTTATTTTCAAAAAATTGAAATATTAATAGTTTTAAATTTAAATTTAATGATTTTATTATTTATTGATTATTATTATTATTATTATATATATTATGTGATAGTTTTAATTCAATATTTAAAATTAAATCATTTAACTAAAAGTGTGTAGGAAAATATCATGTTTATAACAGTGACACAGTGATCTCTAAATACTTTTAGTAGTAGCACAATGTATACGTATTTAAACTCTAAAGATATCACTTCACATAAATATAACCACACTTTTAACTAATAAATGGTAATTTTATTAAGATATTAACATTATCATTGTTTATTCATTATCATAAGAAATGCCTAATGTAGTAACATAAAAGAAAGAATAATAAAATAAAAAGCCTAATGTAGTAGCATAAAAGAAAGAATAATAAATAAAATTCATAATACTAATAGAGCATATAATTATCACATCAACAAAAAGGTTTAGAGTGGGAAGCCCTATTACATCAAGAAAAACCCACTTTGAAAATCATCTTGATTAGATCACAAATAACCTAGTACATGATTAGAGATGTGACCTTTATAACAAGTTACTATGATGGATATCTTTGTCCAAACCCAACAATTCATTATTCATCACATTATCACACATGACATTCATTTAACATTTACAATGTTGAGGATGCTTATCATACCTTAAATGCTTAAGGATCTTAGGACATTGAACCTAGGGCATTGAAACACATAAGAGATTGAAGACATTAAGTACACTTGGGACACCGATGTTGTGTGATATGTAACCTATCATAAATATTGTTGTTTAGGATTTTATATAATATCCTAACGCTAATCCCAAATAAAGGGATTGGTCTTAACAAAAATAATAGGTAAATAAAAGGTTTGGTACTTGTGTTCTTTCCAAATTTCCAAATTATATTAAGAACCAAAATAATATTGAATGAGAAAGTCCTCGAAGAAAAAAAAGGGAAGACATACCCAGTATTGGTTCCATGTTTATCTCTCTTTGTGTATCTTAGAATATAAGAAAGTAATTCATTTTTCTTGAGTGGCCACATGAAACTAATTCAAAATGTATTCTTAAATTATTGTTAGAACAAACTCAATTTACATATAATGAAAAGGGAGCCTAAAACCACAGTATAAAATCATCAAACAACATAATCATGAAGATAGAGTTCCAAGGATGGGGGGTCAGTGTTACACATCATTTTGTCAGCATTAGGAAAATGACCGTAAATATGGATCTCTCACTATCTGATGAACTATTACAAGCAATCCCCTACAATGCTAGAAGAAAACCCATTCTGAAAATAGCAAGAATTCTAGATTACATTGCAAAAAACTTATTTTCAAGCAATGTCATTTTTTTTCTAGCAACTATCTGCGTAAATGCAATTTTAATGATTATAGCTTGTGTAATTTGTCGCTCTATTTTCTATTAAAAAGTGTGATGACCTTTTAACGTAGGTAAAAATAAAAATAAATTTCTAGAAGCCTTGTTGGGGAATATTATATCAACAACAAGGACTCAAGCCCCTAACTATTTGGGCTTCATCCCATGGTTTATGAATCTATTCCCTCTCATTATGGAACCCTAATCCCCATCTTTGTGGATCTGATCCTTCGAAAGAGGATCTCTAACCCTCTCCTCTTGTCTTATAAATTCACTAATAGACCAGAGGGAAAAGGGTTGACTTTTGATGTAAACTTATGTTGTCAATTTGAGGCTGAAAGCTTGTCACTTAAGGGAAGATTGAATACTATTGGAAGGATATTTTCCAACATTAAGGCTAGGTTGTATCACTCCTTTTCATTCAATTATAATACAAAAAAGTATTTCCTTCTCACTATATTGTCCATTGGATCTAATATATTGGATGTTTACTTTCATTATCCTTGGTTATGATATTAAGTACTAGTCTCCTTGATCATTAGTATAGTTTGTATTGAATCATTTATATATCATATACCTTTAATACTTTGTTTGTTGTTGTGTTCACAGGTTTGGATTCCGAGCATTGGGAAGCTACATCAAACTGTAGTGAAGATCTTCATCAGGCATTTAATTTAAAAATTATGGATTTCATACTTCATTGCTCTTGCTTATGATTCAATAGAAATGGACCTAGGGACAATATTTACTAGTTTGTTTGTTAGTTACTAGATTCAGTCTTTGAGTCTAGGGAGATATTTTTTTGTCTAGAAGACGTGATTTGTTTGCCTAACAAATTGGTGACCATACTGGGGAAAAAAAAAATCTTCGATATGCCTTCTTGTGTTCTCTGATTGTATTCCACTACCTTTATTAACTATATTTAGATGCTTGAAAAGTTAATTTTTTGGATATGTGGCTACATTTTTAAATTTTATTTATTTTTTCAAGTGTTAGGCTTCGATATTTAGTAGTAGAGCAACAATTGCACAATTTACTATTAGCAATAGTGCGACACCACACTGATATTAATAGCTTACCTACGACACACTTAGAAAATTTGAAAAAAATGGGGGTTTTGCCATTTGGGTGTGAAGAATTTTGCTTGTTATTATTTCTTGGGTTTGTTCACATTATTAGAAAGTCATTTGTATTTTGATTTCATGTTTTGGATTGTTATTTTGAAAAATTACTTAAATTTTCAAAATAGGGTTTAGAGGTTGATCTCTTGACTTATCAAAAGAAAGGTTGGTCATTGTTGGGTTAGTGCGAGTCTTTCTTTCTTCTCTCAATAGGTTAGATTAAATACGTATATATACCTGCTTCCAAAGAATCATTAACATATGTGAAAAGTTAGAGTTTTTCAAAGTGATCACTTTTTATTCATAGTTGGTTGTTTTTATTGAATTGAAAACAATAGTGATTATTCCTATTTTATAAAACAACACAAAATTTTGCTTACAGTGATTTGATATTCATTACATCAATTTGAAATTATTGTTTTTAAGAGTTTGTTGGTTTTCTCTTTAGTATTTTGAAGTTCAACATTTTTGGTGATTGAAAAGAGCTTTTTTATTATTATTATGATGAATTGAAATCTGAAAGTGAAATTTCTACATTTGGTGAAAAGAAATGTGGTGAAAGTTGAGTTTTTGGATTTTATTGGAATACCAAAATAACTTTCTCCTTCCCATAGATAAAATTTCTTCGAATTAAAGAATAAATTTTCTCATATTGGTTGCATTGGACCAGAATTGAAATCTTGATACCATTTACATCACAGAATATAAAATCAACTTTAATGAAAAGAGGAGCACTAAAATCAATCAAACATTAAAACAACCAAACATTAGTGTGGTTCTAGGTTAGAAGATGTATTCCAATGTTTATAAACATAGGAGTTGTCTTTAATTATTTGTGTTACATTATGAGGGTAGTCGGTATTCCACGTACATAAGTATAGCATCGTTCTCCATGTACCCTTAGGTATATTAAATGGCGCTCCACATATGAAAAGTATATCGGAACACTACTTATTGTACAAGACACACTAGAAAACAATAAAACAGACTTAACTTTCATGTACTCTTAGGTATATTGGAAGCTCCCCTCTGGGTTGCATACCATCCATAGCTAACTGAGTCAGTGGCCTTTGTAGGGACCAACCCTAATATTTATTTATTTTTTTAAATACTAAAACACAACCATAAGAAAATAGCATTGGGAACTCAACAATATTGAACAGTATATAAAACTTTTCTGAATTTCACTTCATTGAACATATCATCAAATTTACATATTATTAACTAAAACCATAATGAAGTCATACAGAAGAGTATTATAACAACATAGGTACCATTCACCAGGAGACGAGATTCAAACTTGACTTATCATTATTTCCCCTCCTTTGTTGTCGACTGCCTCCAAGTGTGAATGTCGACATGCTTAATCCGAATGCAATGACTCACCAGTTGACCTCCCAACCTACTCCTTGGGTACTCTCCTTCCCCATGGACCCCCGAGCTGCAATGGGGTTGTACAACAACGGAATGTATAAGTTGGTAGAGGAGAGCACTCCTTGGCTCAAGAGTCCCCTCTCTATAGTCATCTACCACACCAAACTCACCATAGCTCATAATCACTACTTTGACATAGTCTCATCCATCCAATAGTAGGGTAAAAAAAGTCCCTTCTGCCATGACTTGCCCCTTCTTTTATAGGAGTCCTCATAGGTGACACCTAGCCTTTCATGCATAATTAGTTATTATTGATAATCCAATAGTTTGATTATTCACCCGCCCATGTGTCACTCTCTCATCAAGGATATCCGAAATTATTTACTTAAATTTTAATTTAAAAATAATATTTTTCCTCACCTCAACAAGATTCCTTTTTCTTCTCCTAGTTGTCTCTTGATTCCCCTTTTTTACTCCTTTATTTGTGTTCATTGCTAAAGTCAATTAATAAGTCAATATTTTATCCCCTATCTACTCCCTAATTTAACTCAAGTTATCTCATAGATGGATATTCTTATGTTGGTTGTTGCCACATGGAGGTTCCCTATATTTCTCTAAAATTTAATTTATTAATCTTATTTTAATTCACCATCCTCTTCTCTTAATTAGGTTTAAATATTTTAGGATTAATATTTCTCCTTACATTTATGTGCCTCTTTCCCCTTTTTACCTAATTAAACTACATTATCTACCTAATATTTTCCAACATGGGAAGGGTAGAGTTTTTAAGGTAAAATATTTTATTTCCTCCTATGATCCTCTTAACCCAAGTTTTATTCTTGATTTAATTACCTCGGTTTCTAAAATCATTTACCCTTGATGTGAATTTACCTGGTTTTCATATCTTGATTATATTTAGTAATTTATTTATTTTTAATGATTCCAAGGGTAGCAAGTTTGGTCGTGCCTTTCAAGAAATTCCCTTGATGTTACGAGGGTGCCACACCTAACAGTTTATTTGTGATGCCAAGGGTGCCAAGTTGGTCATGCCCTTCAAGAAATTTCCTTGAAGTTCCAAGGGTGCCAAGTTGGTCATGCCCTTCAAGAAATTTCCTTCAAGTTCCAAGGGTGCCACACCACTTGCCATTCAAGCATTTAGTGGCTACGAGGGGAAAGTATAGGTGCAACAATAGAGACCACTATCATCTCTTATGTTTCCTGCTATAGTGAGACTAATGGTGTCGAGGATCAAGGAATCTGCCTTGATGCGCACCCCCCGGTAAAATCCTCATGAGTGACCCAACTTTGGGACCTGCCCTCATGACATCATGATCTTCAAGGCAAAGGTGTTTCAACCTTTCCAGCCCAAGTCATGGTGGGAGTGCTAGTGGGTGAGATCAGGAACACTACCTCACCCCTCCCATGCAGTTCCATCCAATTGTACAACTCCATCACCCATATGTGAGGCATTACTCCAAACAACAAATATGTTCCTGCAACCACTAACATATCATTAGAATACAGATAAACATATGTAGTAGGTTTCAAAATTGACTTATAATTTCAAAGATAAAATAATATAATTTTTTCATCAAACCAGGTGTCGTCAACTCGTCATATGCGAGTGCCTCTGGTGGTTTCCTGCCATACTCAATAATCATCAATAACAAGGTTTCTCGGTGTTAGTCATTGTCATAATAGCATCATCAACATCACTTAGTCATTCGCATCATTATTCATTGTGAACCAGAACTAATGCAAGAAGGTAACATAGGGGACACACCATCATGGCTATCATCATCATAACATCAATGGAAACATACATATACGTCAAATCTATCATCATCATGATATCAATAGAGAGCATACATATCCTTTACTGCCATCATCATCATAAATTCAATAGAAACCAAACATAACCATTTATGCTACAATCATCATAATATCAATAGGGAACATGCATAACCATTAATGCTACAATCATCATAATATTAATGGAGAACATACATAAACATCACAACCACTAATAATAGAGTCATGTGTCTCGATCCTCAACCTGAGGTCCTCAAGAATAATGTGTGGGCCTTAGGGCTAAATAAATATTAATGTCACATCATTGTCAGTCAACTAGAGCGGGGCATAACATACACCCCCTCTTAGTAATAGACTTCATCTCGAATTCCTTGGAATAAGGAAGGAAAATGGTGACAAATCTCCTCGGCGTCCTCCTAATTAGTTGAACTGGGACTATAATTGTCCCACTGGACCTTAACCGTCATCTAAGATGCAAAGTTTGTTGGTCTAGTATGAGAACTGGTTTGGCCATTACTATTCCCTTCTCTGAAACCTGAAAATGACCAAAGTTAATAACATGCGAAGGATTTGAAATATCATGACGCAAAAAAATATATATATATAGGAAACACATCATGCATACGCGCTAAAAATGGAGGTAATGCAAACCTATATGCCACCAACCCTTTCCTTTCTAAGATTTCAAAAGGTCCCACAAATCGTGGAGAAAATTTTTCTCCCTTTCCAAATTTTATAGAGTTTTTTTTTCCTTTTTTGGGGGGGGGGCTTACTTTCAAGAACACCCTATCTCCCACTTCATAACTTTAGTCTATTTGATGAGCATCAACATAACTCTTTTTTCGATCTTGTTCTTCTTTTAGCCTTCCCCTAATCATAGTCATTTGTTCTTCCATCTCTTGCATCACTTCTGGTCCTATTAATACTCAATCCTCTAGTCGGTCCCAACTGAGAGGTGTTTTGAAAGTTTTTTCATATAAGAACTCAGATGGTGCCATCTTGATGGAACTCTCATAACTATTATTGTAAGCAAATTCCACGAGAGGTAAAAACTCCTCCTGTCTCTTTTTTGGTCCATCACATACATTCGAAGCATGCCTTCGAGGATTTTATTAGTCCTTTCTGTCTTCCCATCTGTCTCAGGGTTATAAGCAATGTTGAAGTTCAATTGGGTTCCCGAGGCTGCTTGGAAACTGGTCCAAAACCTTCCTGTAAACACTGCTCCCCGATCAGATGTGATCTTCCTAGGCACTCCATGCAATCTTATAATCTCATCAATAAAAACTCTGGCTATTTTTGGTGCCTTATATGTAATCTTAACTGGTATAAAATGGGCACTCTTGGTCAACTTTTCCACCACTACAAATATGGAATCATGTCTTCTTGAGGTCATTGGTAGTCCCACAATTACTTCCATTGATACAACTTCCCATTTAGATTTTGGTATCTCATGGGGTTGCAATAACCCTGGTGGATGTCTCTATTCGACTTTTACTCGTTGACAATCTAAGCATCTTTCTACCAAGTTCATGACATACTTCTTCATCCCTTTCCAAAATAAGAGTGGTTTCACGTCCACACTCATCTTCTTAACACCAGGGTGTGCCATGTATACTGCGAGATGTGCTTCATTCAAGATTAACTATCTTATATCTTCATTCGATGGTACATATATCCTTCCCTGAAATTGTAGTAGCCCATCGTTATTAAGGGAGTATTATTCATATTTTGGGACCCTCATTTCATCCTCCCTCAAACTTTTGCTAACCTCCTGATACCAGGCATCTTTAAATTGTAAATCAAGTAGTTTCTCCCTCAAATTTGTCTTCATGGGAATCACTGAAAATATCTGAGGTCTCCTACTTAAAGCATCAAGCACCCTATTTACTATTCTTTTTATGTAAGTGATATCAAAATCGTATTCACTAATTAGCTCAGATCACCGTCTTTGTCTTGTATTTAAGCAGTCTTGAGTGAATATGTGTTGTAGTCCACAATGGTCAATCCTAAGATCAAACTTCCTTCCTAGAAGGTAGTGTCTCCAAACCTTTAGTGTATAAACAATTGTTTCCATTTCTAGATCATGGATTACGTAGTTTTCTTCGTGGTTTCTAAGTTTCCTTGATGCATAATCTATTACTCTACCTTCTTGCATCAACACACAACCCATCCCTTCCTTAGAGGCATCAGTACAAACCAAAAATTCTTGTTCCATATCCGGTACCTTCAAAATTGGTGTTGCCGTTGATAACACCTTTAACCTTTGGAATGACTCTTCACATTTTTCAGTCCAAATGAATTTCTTATTCGTTCTTTGGAGCTTGGTAATGGGGTTGCTATCTTCAAAAACCCTTCGACAAATCTAAGATAGTACCCTGTCATGCCTATGAAACTTCGTATTTCATGAATATTGGTTGGTGTTGGCCATTCCATGATGGCCTTGATCTTTATCGGGTCTATTGTGATACCATTCCTAGAGGTAATGTGCCCAAGATAATAAATCTTGGTTTCGTAAAAGGAACACTTTGAAAACTTCTCGTATAATTGGTTTTCTCTAAGACATTATAGAACTATCCTTAAGTGTTCTTCATGCTCTTCTACTAGAAAGTTGGTACGAAAAGATTGAAATTCATTTCCGTATACAGATCTTCAGTAGCCTATCATATTGATATTGAAACTAATTTATTACAGTTGAACTAGATAAACCATGAATTGCTACAAAAGTTACAGTATGAAGTTAATGGTTATCTTCTAGCAATACTCATTCTTAAATATTGGTATGGAGATTCATTTGTTTGTGTTTGTGCATTTGAAACTTCCTGTTGCTTACAGGAAATAATATGAAATTGAGTACTGAATGCCTATAGGTAGGAAAGACTTTGCCAGGAATTGAAATATGTAATAGTACTAAAGAGTCATTAATACATTTCGATTATAAATTTCCTAATCAAGTTGTAAAATAAGATGTCAGGGAACTATTACAAACATTCCATATATTGCACATTAATGGAGGAGTGTATGGCTTTATTATAGCTATTATCTTAATTGATAAGCCATTAATTCAATAATTTTTATTGTTGGAATTTAAAGTTGTGAAGCTACAACAAACTCTTTTGCGTTTAGGTCCCAACATATTAGGCCAAGTAAAGTGACGATATCATCTCACTTTGCAAGAATATATAAAATAATCTCTTAATATAAAATCAGATAAGATTTCAAAGTAATTAATATTTCAAAATATATGCTTGATAAATTAAAAATGTTATTAATGCTTTATTTATATATATTTCAATATCAAACTATTGAAAAAAAAAAAAAACAAAAAGCTTTAAACTAAGAAGGAGAAAAGCAAAAACCCTTTACAATATTCACAATTTCCTTTAAAACAAGGACCAAGAATATAATGATCTTCTATCATATTTTAAAATATAAATTAAAATTCCTAAAAATGCTATAAGTAAAAATTTAAATTATAAACCATACATAAAATATCGTAACTTTTAATAATTTCTACACTTTTATCTTTATGAACATATTAATAGTAATAACGTTTACTTCTGGAAAACAAAAATACAAAACTCAGTACATTAACAAACAAATAGAAATATAAAGGTTACAATAAGCATAGCTAACATGAGTTGAAATTGTTGATTGTCAATCAGTTTACTCTACAGGGAATTAATTATGTTATTTCGAAAAGGACAACACAGGAAATGCATCAAGGAAGTGAAAGATAGAGTTTATGAAATGAATAAGGAGATTTGGAATGCAAAAGAAAACTTTATAGGATTTGTAATGTTGAATAAGAAAGGCTAACAAATGTATGATAATGCTAAGCTTGATGATATTCACCCCTTTTTATTGTATGTCTTAAGGCCTGCATGACAAGGAAATAATATTCCTAGTACTTGTCTCTTGATTCAATTATTTTGTAATAATCATTTTCCGAACTCAAATATATCACAAGAATTATTGGTTTTGTAACCATACTATGCGATTTTTTTATCAATATATTTTAATTCTATGGTAACTGTTTTTTTTAAGTGTGTGCCTCATTTCCCTGTTTAATAAAAATTGAACGTGCCATTCCAAAACCTGTAACCATTCCTAAGACCAATACAATTTCCAGGGTCTATGTGACTCTGCTTTGCATGTTTTAATAGAGATATTGTCATTGATGAACGAATATAATGACTGGCTAAATGAATTTCAAAAGCATCTAGTTATGTTAGGGCTGTAGTAAAATCATCGACTTATATTCCTTAGAATCTCAAAAGACATACAAGTTAAGAATTGAAACTGATAAGTTGGTACAATGCATGTGATGATGGAAATACTTCCAAGCTAGCAAGGAAAGCCAACATCTAAATTTCTCAGATCCCAAAGCCCATTGTCTCATTAAAAAAAAGTTCATTTACCTTTAGAAAAACAATTAAGATGGCTAAAATGAATATGTGTACTTAGAGAACATGAAAGTGATAGTATATTGATCATTTTGAGAAAGAGAAACAAATAGATCCACTTAGCACAATGCACAATATTCAGATGAATATCAGTATTGCCATTGTTGTTGGGGACTTGAAGATACAGGGGAAAATATCAAGAGTTCAAAGCAAAAGGCATACAAATCTTATGAAGATTGCTTGAAAAGTGGGATTTCAAAAGTTACAGCTTCATTTTTTCCTTTGGTTTTTCCTTGAAAAACAAATTGCAACTCTGTTAACATTGAGAATATAAAAAAACAAACCCTAAAATTCTAGAGAGAGTTCTCTTTTCTGTGAAAAAAAGTAAACACCAACAGTTTCTTATCTGTGAGTAATAAGCATTGCTTTATTTCAGAGAAAGCACCAAAAGCAGTATTTATAACAGATACCTCGTCATAAGCTCCAACATTAGCAGTTTTGGGCTTGTCTGGTCCACGCATGTTACTTCTATGAGGTGGTGATCAAGAACCATGTTTCCGTATTTTTCTGTGATCATTTGGATACATTGAAGAGGTATCCAAGTACCTATCTTGCCCTCTTGCCTCCCTTGCTCCATATCTACTCAACCCTTTGTCCTCCCTTGTTCTGTCTCTGCTTGAGACTTTGTCTTTATCTCTATGGCTGCCTCTGTCATGGTCCTCAATGCTTCTTCCGTAATTATGTCACTGAGCAAAATCATATAGTATTTCAAAGCCTACGGAGGATGGAAAACTTCTATAGAAACTATAGCATGCCAATCGATAATTATTTCGTAAAAATGTCTTAAATGTGCTAAATATTAGGACAAATCAGAAGAGTTTCTAAATTAAATTGACTTTCCATATTAAAAGTAGCCGAGTGGAGTGCATAATTTATTCACTTGGTTAATGGTCTCCCAATGTCAACAAGATCCCCTGTTCAGCCCTGGTGGTCTTCCTTTCAGAAATAGTAATGGTCTCATTACCCCTAGAAATTTTCACCACAAAGCCCCACTCTTTATTCACGAGAATTTTTTTATTTTATTTTTTGTAATGCAAACTTTGGCCTACATAAATATTAAGGTTCCACTAAAGCTTTACAAAATCAACGGACCTATTCACCGTGGCCAAGGGCCAAACCATAATGTGTCAACAAATTTGTTGCCTTGACTTAGCTCTTCGAAATAACTTTGAGATCCAATCTATCTAAAAATATTGTTATTTTTTTGTGAAATTAATATCAGATATATACTTTTCTATTGTGCAAACGAGAAATTAGTGACATTTGCGTCAATTTTTTTTTGTTTTGGATTTCACCTTGTCTCTGATTCGATCAATAAGGTTTATAATCAATTGCTTTTTTGTTGAAGGTTTCATGCCCGATGAGTCTGTGTTAGAGTATAGTTTGCATCCAATTTCTGTTACCCTTGTGATTGGCATATCTACGCTCCATGTTGTATAGATTTTGCCACAATTACAATTTTAATTCAAAAAAAAGAATCCAACTTTTTCTAGCAGGGATCCTATGGTGCATACCAAATTGGTTAAACACCATTGTATGGGTTCAGTATCTTTTTAGGGAAATTTCTCCCGATTTTCTAGGGCTACATCACTACGCTAAGAACAAATCTTGGGCATTGGAGGATAAGACTGTGACAAACATCAATTCGACTGTAGAAAATGTTCAAATCAATCTTGATGTCCGACAAAATTATTGCACCACAAAAGGAATCTCCACTAGGCCTTATCAAGTGGGTGTATCTTGATTGGGATAATTAAGGCATCCACATCTTAAGCGCCAAAACACTGAGAAATTTGAATCTTCAATCCAATCAATTTATGTCAAATAGTTACACTCAGATCTCGAAAATCTCGCCCAAATCTCAGATGCAAAGCATTGTTGGCATAATTAATTAATAATTAAAGATTTCTGAGGGTGAAACTGATTCAATTTATTTTCTATCTACATGACTTTCATGGCACCATTTATGATTTTCCCAATAAGTCAATGCCATGAGATAAGAAGCAAATATCATTAGGAATATCAGTTTTCCATACACAATATGCATGGCATCAAAAAGATCCATTTAAGAGTCCGAACGATGTGGGATTTGAGAGAAAAGAATGTAGGAACGAAATTTGACCGCATGAAATTTGACCGCACGAGAATAGCACGAGTGGTTTCTAATGGAAAATTGCCAACGTAATGAAATCAAGGCACCTTCGGAAGTCTTACAAGAGTAATTTCAATCCAAAATTAGAATGAAAGGACAGAATTTGACCTCAACAGAACCCAAAAATACCGCTTGGAGGTGAATTCCTAGCATGAGAGATCAAGCTTTGGAGGCCACTCTCATACTTTTTTTCTAGAATTTTATACATTTGTTAATTGATCTCAGGTTCATATGCACAACACATTGGAAAAATCGATACAGGCTACTGATTTGGCTTTAAGAAGGGTGGATTAACGCTGAGGGAGAGAGTGATGAATTGGTGATGCAAAGGAAAAGACTACTCATACATCCATGATCAAGCAACAACCAAACGGTTGGGTGCTTAGGCCCTCGGATAGATTTTGAATTTTCCGTTAAAAAAGCACAGACATAGTCGTTCTTTTGTTTTGAATGGAGAAAGATCTCTAGATATTGCTCTATTCATCACTAAGATCTCGTCTCCCACCCATTTCCTCACAATATAAATTATTTTTCTCTTTTATTTTTCACAATATAAATTGTTTCACCCTTTTATTTTTTAGAATATAAATTGTTTTTCCCTTTCATTAAATTAATGAACATAAGGTAACACCTAACAACTAAAGGATGATTAACTGCCACGCAATCCTACACAATTAGTTTTTCTCTTTTCACTGCCCAAGCCGATAGCAATTTCTAACCACAAAAAGGCTAATACATTGACAAGCAATCATGGCCAAGCCAATAACTTTAGGGTGTTGAGAGTTGTGCTTTGATATATAATGCAAGATGTAAAAATGATAGAGGAATTGCAGAAATCACTCTAAACCCTAATTATCTCAACTGAGAGACACCATGAATACTCAACCATGACTACTATGGTAATTAAAACAACCATTACTAAGGGTGAAAAATTGCTAAGGTTTGGAACAACAATTGCAACATCATAAATGTAGTAGATATTAAGCAAAATTAGTCATGCATGCATGGGCCCATAGGTCTCAAGGGTTCAACATAGCTATGATACCAAGTGTAGGGACCAACCCTAATTTTTTTTTTTTAAATACTAAAACACAACCATAAGAAAATAGCATTGGGAACTCAACAATATTGAACAATATATAAATCTTTTCTGAATTTCACTTCATTGAACATATCATCAAATTTACATATTATCAACTAAAACCATAATGAAGTTGTACAAAAGAGTATTATAACAACATAGGAACCATTCCCCAGGAGACGAGGTTCAAACTTGAATTGTCGCTATTTTCCCTCCTTTGTTGTCGGTCGCCTCCAAGTGTGAATGTCGACGTGTTTAATCCTAATGCAATGACCCACCGGTTGACCTCCCAGCCTACTCCTTGGGTACTCTCCTTCCCCATGGAACCCCAATTTTCAATGGGGTTGTACAATGATGGAATGTATAAGCTAGTAGAGGAGAGCATTCCTTGTCTCAAGGGTCCCCTCTCTATAGTCCTCTACCACACCAAACTCACTATAGCTCGTAATCACTACTCTGACATAGTCTCATCCATCCAATAGTAGGGTAAAAAAAGTCCCTTCTCCATGGCTTGCCCCTTCTTTTATAGGAGTCCTCATAGGTGACACTTGACCTTTCATGCATAATTAATTACTTTTTATAATCCAATAGTTTGATTATTCACCCACCCATGTGTCACTCTCTCATCAAGGATCTTCGAAATTATTTACTTAAATTTTAATTCAAAAATAATATTTTTCCTCACCTTAACAGGCTTCCTATTTCTTCTCCTAGTTGTCTCATGATTCCCCTTTTTTACTCCTTAATTTTTGTTCATTACTAAAGTCAATTGATAAGTCAAGATTTGATCCCCTATCTACTACCTCATTTAACTCAAGTTATCTCATAGATGGATATTCTTATGTTGGTTGTTGCCACATGGAGGTTCTCTATATTTATCTAAAATTTAATTTATTAATCTTATTTTAATTCACCATCCTCTTCTCTTAATTAGGTTTAAATATTTTAGGATTAAAATTTAACCTTACATTTGTGTGCCTCTTTCCCCTTTTTACCTAATTAAACTACATTATCTACCTAATATTTTCCAACATGGGAAGGGTAGAGTTTTTAAGGTAAAATATTTTATTTCTTCCTATGATCCTCTTAACCCAAGTTTTATTCTTGATTCCATTACCTCAGTTTCTAACGTAATTTACCCTTGATGTGAATTTACTTGGTGTTCATATCTTGATTATATTTATTAATTTATTTATTTTTAATGATTCCAAGGGTGCCAAGTTTGGTCGTGCCCTTCAAGAAATTCCCTTGAAGTTCCAAGGGCGCCACGCCTAATATTTTATTTGTGATGCCAAAGGTGCCAAGTTGGTCGTGCCCTTCAAGAAATTTCCTTGAAGTTCCAAGGGTGCCACGCCACTTGCCCTTCAAGCATACAGTGGCTACGAGGGGAAAGTATAGGTGCAACAACAAAGACCACTATCATATCTTATGTTTCATGTTATAGTGAGACTAATGGTGTCGAGGATCAAGGAATCTACCTTGATGCGCACCCCCTGGTAAAATGCTCATGAGAGACCCAACTTTGGGACCTGCCCTCATGACATCATGATCTTCAAGGTGAAGGTGTTTCAACCTTTCTAGCCCAAGTCATGGTGGGAGTGCCAGTGGGTGAGATCAGGGACACTGCCCCACCCCTACCATGCAATTCCATCCAATTGTACAACCCCATCACCCATATGTGATTCATTCATCCAAACAACAAATATGTTCCTGCAACCACTAACATATCATCAGAATACACATAAACATATATAACAAGTTTAAAAACTGACTTAGAATTTCAAAGATAAAATAATATAATTTTTTCATCAAACTAGGTGTCATCAACTCATCATATGTGAGTGCCTCTGGTGGTTTCCTACCATACTTAATAAACATCAATAACAAGGTTTCTCGGTGTTAGTCAGTGTCATAATAGCATCATCAACATCACCAAGTCATTCACATCATTTTTCATTCTGAACCAAAACTAATGCAAGTAGGTAACATAGGGGACACATCATAATGGCTATCATCATCATAACATCAATGGAAACATACATATCCATCAAAGCTATCATCATCATGATATCAATAGAGAGCATACATATCCTTTACTACCATCATCATCATATTCAATAGAAACCAAACATAACCATTTATGCTACAATCATCATAATATCAAGAGGGAACATGCATAACCATTAATGCTACAATCATCGTAATATCAATGGAGAACATACATAAACATCACAACCACTAATAATAGAGTCATGTGTCTGGATCCTCAACCTAAGGTCCTCAAGAATAATGTGTGGGCCTTAGGGCTAAATAAATGTTAATGTCACATCATTGTCAGTCAACTAGAGTGGGGCACTACAGCCTTGTCATCTGTGATACACTGAACACAACATTTGGGGAGATTTCTTGCACGTACTGGAAAAGATATTCCACAATTCATAATGGCTTGGTAGTCCTTTTATACCTAGTTACCCTTTTATTTGATTTTGGTTATTTATTTGGTTGAATAAAATTTGGAAAAAATATTTAATAAAATTCATCATGGCAGAATTACCAAGACATTCATGTAGAATGTAGGGTTTACACTCTGAATAAATACATGGCCAATTGGAATGAATCAAAGAAGAGAAATTAAAATCAGCAGAATCTAGAACATCAAACCAACCTGAAACATATGGTGTTGCAAAACTTGAAACGACAAAAAATGAAGTAACTCAACCACAAAGGATAGAATTAGAGATATTTCAATCTGAACCTGAAGTTATTGAAACCCTAGGACCTGAGACCATTCAGGGTGAATGATAGAGCAATATAACTTTAGAAACATAATTTACCGAACCAAATGTTGAAGAACCTGAATATGACATTTATGAACCTCAGCCACCTTTACTTGTTATAACTCCTACCCCTCTACTAGTTTCATCTAAAAGAAATATTATTACAACTGGTCTACCTCCCGATCTTCTAAGAATTGAAGATATTACTAAAGGAGAAGAAGAAAATATTGTATATCCTCTTCTTACTACTGGTGATTCGTTAATTGTTCAAGCTCTTCATTTTGAACCTTTTTTTCCAGATCCTTGGTATTCAATTCCATTAAAAATTTTAGGTCAAGGTGTTCCTCATTTACACAATCCTTTTGATTTTACACCTAGGTGAATCATGTAAAAAGCTTCTCCTGTAAGTCAAACCTCATCTTTTCAGATGAGCAGACCCCCTAGCTGGCCTACTGTGAATTCTATGTTTATAGGATTATAGGAATTATTCTTATATGGTGGAATTTTGGTTCATGTTGTGTATCAATCACTCAGTGGAACTTTTTCAGGAGCCACTCCTTCTTCTCAAGTTTCTACTTGGTTTTCTGGAATTTAATTTGGTTTATCTACTACTAATGTAGAAATTATTGCTTAGAACATGAAGTCCATGCCTAAAACACCTTTGGCATCATAACAATACATTCATATGTTATTCGACAACACAGGTATTCCTCAACTAGCTATAACTAGGATTAAATTTTTAGTTGGGGGGAAACCATCCTATCTTTCTCCTCGAGGGAAACCTCCTCGAGGAATTTATTCTTCATTTGTAGGGTTGTCTGTTACTGGAACTTATACAAACCTTGGTCAGATACCTTAGGTTGATCCAAGTCAATCTATTATATCTCAACCCTTGATTGGTGCTCCATTTCCAGGAATGGGGAGTATTATTTGGAACCCTCCTTATGTTCAACATCTTGTTCAAGTTTCTCCACAAGTGTGTGTTTATCAACTTTTCTAAGTTACTAGATGAACTATATCACAGACACATGTTCAACAACCTATCCAGTATACATTCAACAACCTATCAAGGGTATTCCTCAAATAGTTTCTCAGCCTATTGTGCAAACAATTCCAGGTATACCTCGAATACATGTCCAATATATGCCACAAATGATTGTGCAAGGAACGCCTTAGACTTCAGTTCAACAACCTACAGAGACCATGCCTCAAGAATCTGGTTATCAAACTAGTCAGTCTATACCTCAATCTTTTACTAGTCCAACTTTCTAGTTTATGACTTAGATACCTATTCATCAACTAAGTGTACGAACAATTCAAACATTGTATCCAGGTCAACCTTACCCAAGTCAACCTTTTCAAGTCCAGATTTAAATGGTACAGGGTCATTTGTATCAAGGTCAACCTTTTCAAAGTCAACCATATCCTAGTCATCCTTTTCAAGGATTTTCATTTCAAACTAAACCTAGCATGACTTACCCTAGTTATCCTAAAGCAATGCAAATTCCAACTACACAAGCTATTCTAGGATATCCTGGATATCCTCCTCCATGGGTTGGGCTAAATACTCAAGTGTATATGTCTTCTCAGCAAGACTTTAACTGACAATTACCTTTCATTGCAATGTTAGATTATCAGATCTATCTCATTACACGAATGATCCAATTTATCGTTATCCTTTTCGGTCGATGATTCCTGCTAAATTACCAAGTGACATACTGAAATGTGATGTAAGCTTGGAGAGGATCCATCAAATCACCTAATGACTTATCACCTATGATGTTCTTCAAATTCATTAAATGATTATTCCATTAGGTTACGACTTTTTCAATGGACTTTAATAGGTCAAGCAACGAAATGGTACATTGAGTTACCACATGATCGAGGTGGATATTGGTGGCCACCAACCTATTCCACTTAGACCTCCAGTCGTTTTCATTTGTTTCCTTGTTTATTTCAGCATTTACTATACTTAGTAGTTTTTTGGGTCTTGAACTTTCAGAGCAGTTTTAACCCCATAAACGACATTTTTTCCAAGTCCATTATAGGCTCATTTCCTTTGGTAGTGGCCTGTGGAAAATCTTGTAGTACATAAAGAGACCTTTCCAACAAGGTATCGTATGCACCAAACGAAGATAATATGACCAAGTTACGACCCTAGGAAGTTAGTTGCCCAACTAACCCCAACAGGGCCCACAAACTCTTGGCGTTACATCTCTTGGAGTTAGGTTATTTGTTGTTTAGAGTTTTCTTATGTTTTTCAATAATAAATAGGCTCTTGAGCTTCATTGTAACACAATTCTGAGGCATGTAGCTGCCTCTTCCTGCATCCCACCTCCTCTTGCCACTTGCGGGGAATTGCAGTGGTCGCACGGGCAAAGATAATTTTTATTTACATCATTGTAACTCGAGATTCCCTTGGATTCTTTACAGGATCTGCAGAAGTCGAAATCCTTAAGCAAAAAATAGTTGAGCTAAATTATAATCAGTAAAGAGTAGCAATGAGGCACGAGAGATTGATGAAGCCAATGGAGGAATAAGGGACCCCACAACAAGGGGAGGGATGTGGTAACTCTGTTTTCCTTACCAAATGAACCCAATAACGAATGGCAATGACCCAGCTAGAGAGGATTTCATCTCATTGTAGTGGTCTAGTAAGTTTGAAATAGTAGAAGATGGAGGCGTGAATGATTTGGCGAAGTGACCCAAGTTCGAATCGCATAAAAATGCATCCCCCACATGCTCTTAGTCTTTGTTTGCACTATAGGTATTTTCTTGTTTTGGTTAGAATCTTCTTTTAGTGTACCTTCCCATATTCAAATTGATTTTAAGTGTACTTTTATGTATTCAATTTGAGTCTAAATTGCTATTTCAACGCTCTTTGGTGTTCCGCTGTAATATGATAGATTGTGAGGTAATGAACTTTATTTCTCACAATTTTGATTAAATGAATGTAGTTCGAACAAAATGTTTTTCTTTCAAAAGAAAGGTGTGGAAAGATCCATGTGATATGTATATATAACAAGACATTAAGATGATGGTCTCCATATGTTTCTTTTATCATCTCATGCATGTAGGAAAAGACTGTGGGACTCTACGCTTCATTTATTCTTCATCCTCATGACTAATTTCTATGAATATCTAGTTCCTTATTTTCATGATGTGACTTAGAAAGGTCTTGGCTATCATATTGTATTGTTACTTAAGATTTCAATTGATTATTATGTGACCTTTCAATTTTTAATTTAACATCCAATAAAAACAAGTATTAGAAGAAACATTGACATTCCAAGATTTTAGGTGGAGTCTCTATATTTGGTGATGGGCAATCAATATCCATGGTTTATGCTCAAATTAAGCATTCAACCTGTTAGCCTCTTGCTGCAGCAGGTTACTCATATTTCATGATTGACATTTTTACAGACCAAATATGTCATACTTTGCATACTGCAATGCTCCATATTTGCAAAACAGACTCCAAGCAAAGAAGGCTACTCAGAGTTCATCTAACTGCTTTCCAATTTTGAAGAGTCATTCCATTTTTGTAGAATTTTCAGCTAAAGGGAGGTCCAAACAGCCTAATCTTGGTCCCCCTAGGTTTCAATTTCCTGTTTTAGAATATAGAGAATGAAAATCTGTCCAAATAGCTTAATCTTGGCAGATTCTTAGATAGGTAGAGAATCAAAGGAGCCCAACTGCTTAATCTGGGTCCTTGGAAGAAATAAGGGTAGTTTGTAGATAGGAAGGCATAAAAGGAAAAATTGAAATGCTGGGTCTGCAAGTCTAAGTGCACCCAAACTAAAAGAAAAAAAATGTTAGGTAAGTAGGCTGGGTAGGTAGTTTTGAGGTTGTAGAATCTTGATGTCTGTTCATTACCATGTTTTAAAGTATCATCTCTACTCAGGTCGCAGTCATCAAGAATTTTTCATATGAAGGAGCTCAAACCAGGCATAACTAACTTCCCTTTCTCCATCTTCCCAAAATCATTAACTAATTTCCCCAGAAAGAGGTCAAGATCTGCTTGATATCTCTTAGTTTCATCATTTTCCATGTCATTAGCCTGGGTGAAGATCTGCTTCACTCAAGGAGGATCCATACTTTCTCTATAAGGTTCTATCTCCCCGTCTAAGCCTAAGATCTCTCAAACTTAGCGCTTTCTTATCATTTCCATATTAACTGCTGACATTATTATTTAACTCCCTATATTTTCCCCCATCCCCTTACTAAAACTATTAGGTTAATCCCCTTATGTAAATATCCCCTCCCCCTAGTTGAAAATAACCATAAGTACCCCCAGGAATTGCTCAGTTTATCTGAAACTTGGCAAGAACCCTCATGTTGCCCCTTCAAACCATCTTCTAATGCACTAGACTCCTTCCAAAGTATAAAATTCCTTTTTAGGTTATTGGACCCCTTCCGAGGCCTCAAATACTCTTCAAACGCACATACTCACTCCTTCCGATCGCAATAAACCCTTGCCGATTTCCTTAACATTCTTCTGATCCTGGTGAGCCATCTCGCATCGGCATATCACAATATTTTTACCACATAGGTGTGCCCCATTCCTTGTTGCCCGATGCGATATCGCGATATCGGCGATCGGCAGTCGCAAGCATCGCATTTCCAAAATAAATACCTTCTCGTTCTCTGCCGATGCGATATTGCGATCGCATTAGAAGAAGTTTATCGCATCTTAGTAACATATGAGTCACCCTGCCACGTCACCTGCCTGACTTCATCCGCCGTACAGCTGACGTCAGCAGCCAAAGGAAAGGAAAAAACGCGCAAGCGCGAAAGTCAAGCTTTGGAGCTCCGGAACAAGAAACGGAGGCAGTTTTCGTATGCGCGACTACGGGAAATGAGTGATATCAAGGAATCTTTAGGGAATCTTTTGATTCCTTGTCCCGTTTTACACCGAAAAAGCCCGAAATTGCCCGATTTTGCCAAATTAAACGGATTTGAAGACAAAGAGAGACCAGAGACAGAGATTAAAGAGTATCAGATCAGATTTGCAGACAGAAAGCACGTCAAAGAGTATCAGGAAGCGGCGAAGACCATCAATGTAGCGGAAAAGTATATCAGAGGAGATTTTCTCAGGGCTCGAGGCAAATCCAACATTAAAACGAAAGCTCTGAAAGTCAAGAAGCAATTGAAGACGCATTGAAGGCTCACCAGCACAAATGACTGCACATTAAACTCACTGAAGATCAGTGGACCAGAACTCAAGGCACCATTATGACAGAACCACTGCACCAAGCCACATAGGACACCTCATCAAATCAAATTGATTCAGTTGCCTCTAGCGTAGCCCAAAGGACTTACTTGCATTTAATCCCAGTAACAATTAGGTTTTAGAAAAAGCTTTTTCCAGCAGACCTATTTTAGGTCAAATGTAATAAATAGCTTCAGATATTTTGCTTATATATACCACCCTGAAAAATGGATTAAGTGTTGGTTGGTTGGTTTTTTGTTGATCAGTAGCTTGATCGTAGTCATTTCGATCTTTGTCTCAAGCAGAGACTCGCATTGTAACTGTGATACTTTCTATAATCAAAGACTGCTGAAAGCATGGATTCTGAAACTGTCTGTTATGTTTAATTGGCTGAGGAGTGATTGTGGAATCCCTCTGCTTCGACATGTTTCAATAAGTGCTTCTTAACTCTGTTAGTTTTATTCATGTTTGTTTTATCAGAAATCCGCTCTCTAAATTGCAGAAAAAAAGAATAGCTTAGGATTTGCTTAATTGCACCTTAGGCTCAATTTCTGCGATTTTTCATGTTTTCATCAGGAATAGTTATGAACATGAATACTTGAATTATATTGTTTATGTTGTTTCTTTCACTTGTGGATGATAATTTAGGAATTCCTAACTGCTCCTAGATAACCGTTCTCTCACTTCCCCTCTCTGTCAGTTCTAATGAAAGATTCTTAATTGTCTTTCATCTCTGGCCATCATTCCATCCTTCAGTAAATTTGATCATTGTCTCATGTGTGGCTACCTCGCTCCACAAGCCTCTTGTGACCAAGAAAACGTACCAGCAAGCCTTAATCCATGAATCCATGCCCAATGGTTTGAAACTTATCACACCTTACTTTGCCTCTCAGCTTGGAATTTCTACCTGGCATACACCTTCCATCCAAACAAAACAAACAAAACCTCTGTACCCAACAACTAGCCTAAAATCACCATCAACACATTTAAATCATAAAGAGAGAGCCCTCTCTGATTGCAAGTGGGATAGAACCTGCAATCCATAGATTGGTTTGTGGTTACCTCGGTCGTATCCCTACAGGAGCTTAGGGACAACCTGAGTGATAACATAATGGCGACTCCACTGGGGACCTCCTCAGATAAACTCATTAAACCAGTCTGCAGCTCGACAGAGGAAGAAACCAACCTTTGAAAGTCTCAGTCGACCTATGTTTTTTAGAAAAATTTCCCAAAAAATAGATTAGAAGCTGGCTCCTAAAAAGCAAATGCGTAATACACGATCAAATCCCGATCCCAATCGCCCATCTTTTTTTGAAAATCTGAATTTAATCCCTAGGATCATTAGAAAACAAAAGCACCGAGAATACCCAACTGCTGCGAGTCCTGAAACAGTTCAGCCAAGCAGTGTTCCAACCCCTGTCAAAGATTTATTTCGGTAAACCTCGAGTTCCCCTGGTTCATCATCCCTTTCCCCAAGCAGCTCTTCTACACCTCCACCCAATACTCCTACTTCCACTACTACTCCTGCTACCCCAGTTTTTCCACTTATCCCCATCATCATGGCTAATAGATATGCGCCCTTATAGTTGCCTGCTAATCCCGGGGCTATGCCTCAGGACTACCAGAAAAAAATCACCTATTTTGATGGCACAAACTCCTGCACCGCCCTACAGCATACAAAGAAAATGCAGGATTAATTCGAGAGTTATGAAATTGATGATGACAGCGTGAGAATGAATATTTTTGTCCAAAGTTTGACCAGTGATGTCAGAACCTGGTTTAGGGCACTTACACCCAATTCCATTTTAAACGCTGAAGCCTTATACCAGACATTTACTAACAGATGGGAGAAAAAGAAAGATCCCCTACACATACTATCTGAGTATGATACTATCAAAAGAGGATCTCAGGAAACGGTTTTGGATTATTGTGCAAGGTTTAATAATGTTTACAATACAATACCACAAAATTTAAGACCTCCACCTAATCTCGCTTTGTACAAATTCCTTGATGGCTTTGATGCTGAAATGGCATATCAGTTAAGGGAAAGAGCCCCTCAAAGCCTTGCAGAAATGCAAGATGTTGCTATTAGTGTGGAGGCAAATCTAATTGCTAAAAGAAACAGAGCCAGAACTGAGAGAAGAACCACCTTCAAGGAAGAACCCTCAGCCTTCGATCAGAAGCTAGATGCTATTATCAGTGGCATCCACAGGCTAGGAGATAGAGTAGACAACGTTGAGAGGAAAACTTCATGGGAAGGTCAACAACCCAATACCATAAGGAACCCGAACTTCAGAAAAACTCAAAACACAAACGCTGGAAGGGTCAGTCCTGACCATGATATTAGGCCTCCTTTCCAAGAAAATTATGCGAAAGCATCTACATCCAGTGAGCCCACAGATGGGACTCATATGAACTTGATAGATTCATAAAATGAACAGCAAATATTTCTTGCTGAAGAGGACCGAGAATATCCAGATGCAAAACAATTTCACACCAAGTCGGGAGAGTCTTTCGATTTCAAACAAGGCTATGATACTGCAGTGTACGAGGTACACAAACAATACAAATTGAGAACAAGGACCATTAATGTCCCCCCATCTAGCAAAACAAAAGATAGCAAACAGCTCAACAAAATTAAAGTAAATATTACCATAAATCAACCAGCTGACAGCTCTGTCCTAAGCCTGCATCAGGTAACTGTGGAGGATATAACATACACCTAGCCTCCTATTGATCGGCCTCTACCTCCCTCCTTCCCAAAAGAAGATCTGAACAGCACTCCAAAAAATCCTCCCAAAACAGAAATACCACAAACTGTCATACATCATGACATTGACATTCCAAAAGAAAACGTAGAGAGTATGCCCGAAAAAGAGAAATCTGCCACTATCAACGCCAAGAACTCATTGGAAAAACCATTCAGTTTAGAAGCAGAGATTGGAAAGCTCAAGATATCCATTCCCCTCTCAGAACTTGCCAAACATGATGTATATAGGCAAAAAATTCAAAGGTCACTTCAACTACCAGAGATAAGGGATGACGTAAACGTTTTAGACGATACCCCTGAGCTGTTGTTTGGTTCAGAAGTTAACGGAAAAACAACCTATGGACCTGTTCCACCTTTTTATGTCAGTCTTCACATACATGACAAAATATTGCATAATGGTATGTTTGACTCAGGTGCCTCAAATAACCTGATGCCCAAAGCTGTAATGGAAAGGTTGAACCTTGATGTCACAAGACCGTACAAAGATATATATTCTTTTGACTCAAGTCAAGTCAAATGTTTAGGCTTGATTAAAGACCTATGTGTGTCTCTAGTCCAATTCCCCAACAAGACAATCCTAATGGACGTAGTAGTTGCTGATATTCCCACAAAGTATGGCATGCTCCTATCCAGATCGTGGGGGGAAAAATTGCAAGGATCCCTTCAACTCGACCTCTCTTATGCCACTATATCTGTCTTTGGGCAACCAAAGAGACTATATAGAGAAACATTAATGAAATATGTGGTAATCAGTGAGGAAAAGCCCCAAAATTTTCCAATATACTCAATCCATTCCGATATGGATTCTTTTATTTTATTTAATGATAACACCAGCCCTCCAACTGATGATAAGCCGTTATCTTTGGAGCAAGGAACGCACATCAATGAGGAATCAATTGCCAATACCCATGAAATTGTCTCAACAGCCAAGGAAACCAACAAACAGCAAGAAGAACACCCTGAAATAGAAATTGTAAGTTCGCCAAATCCTCAAAAAACTGAAACTCTCAATACAAACCTCAAACAAGAAATCACATGGTATTTAGAGTTTGATGGTTCTGTTAACAAGTTAGGAGCAGGGGCCGGAGTATGGATTTATAATACACACGATAATCATGCACAAGGCCATGCCTATAGACTCAATTTCAGATGTACAAACAACATGGTAGAGTATGAAGCTCTTCTCTTAGGCCTTAAACTACTCAAAGTCCTAGGAGCCACTAAAGTGTCCATCCTTGGTGACTCTGACTTGATTATACAACAAATGAAAGGTAACTTTGTCGCTAATGATAATAGAATGAGAGCTTACAGGGCTGCTGCCACCGAATTACTCAATTCCTTCAGTGAATTCAAGCTAGCCAAAATTTCAAGAGATCACAATATTCATGCCCATAGTCTAGCAACCTTTGCTAGCACATGCAAGCTTCCCTTTGAACCAAATCACCATTTCACCACTGAAATAAAACACAGACCTTTGGTCCCTAACAATGTCAAGGATTGGCAGGTATTTCAAAATGATGCCTAGATTAACAGTTTCTTAACTCTTGAGGGCGAATTTTCCAACACAAACATTGACATGGATGCCATGAACGACTCACAATAGCTAGCAGAAGAAAATCACCTAACTGTAACAGCTGCAACAGCTAAACAAATCTTTAACCCAACTGTGTTTAACAACACAAATGTAGAACAGCTGAAACAAATATGTTTAGAGGGAACAGCCAAAGCAGAGGATGAGTTTATTGATCTAAAGAGTAATTTTCTACCTGCCGGCCTTACTCCATTAGAAGACATGTTTGATGACAATGATGTGCCCAAAAAGCCAAAGATGGAGCCTCTGAATGCTACTATAGAAGAACACAACATAGGAACAGTAGAGCAGCCCAGAATGATTAAGTTGTCCAAAAATATGCCCCCTGATCAAAAACCGAAATACGTGGATTTATTCAAATAATTCCAAGATGTATTTGCTTGGAGTTATGAGGACTTGAAGGCCTTTAACACCTCAGTGATCCAACATACCATTCCCTTAAAACCAAATCAAAAACCGTTCAAACAGAAACTTAGAAGAATCAACCCCATGCTTCTTCCCCTTATTGAAAAAGAAATAAAGAGAATGTTTGAAGTTGGTATCATTGCACCCATCAGATTCTCTGAATGGGTCTCTAATTTAGTTCCCACTAGGAAAAAAATAGGAGAGATAAGACTGTGTGTAGACTTGAGAAATTTAAACCAGGTCTCTCTAAAAGACCACTACCCTTTGCCCAAGATGGACCATATCTTACAAAGAGTAGTGGGTTCCTCTAGAATTTCTTTACTAGATGGATTTTCAGGATTTAATCAGATACTTGTTCACCTGGATGACCAGGACAAGACAACCTTTACCACACCGTGGGGAACATTTAAGTACGTTAAAATGCCTTTCTGGCTGAAAAACGCTGGTGCTACCTTTCAAAGGGTAATGGATATTGCATTTTCCAAGGAGATACATGATTTCCTCGTAGTTTACCTTGATGACCTGACCCCATTCTCCAAATCTGACCAAGAGCACCTTAAGCCTTTAAGGCAAATTTTCTGACATGCAGGAATATGGCATTTCCTTGAATCCAAGAAATCCCTGTTTTCCCTTAAAGGAAGGAAAGCTCTAGGGATATCATATCGAAAGATGGGATAGAATAGATCCTGAGAAGAAATAAGCTATCCTCAAATCCCCTATCCAAGAAACATAAAAGAACTGCAAGCATTCCTTGGAAAGATCAACTTCCTAAGGAGATTTATCCCAAACCTAGCCGAGCTAA
Organism: Pinus taeda; assembly: GCA_000404065.3. Taxonomy (NCBI): domain Eukaryota; kingdom Viridiplantae; phylum Streptophyta; class Pinopsida; order Pinales; family Pinaceae; genus Pinus; species Pinus taeda. Next base: position 20,847 of record APFE030039256.1, on the reverse strand, counting down.
TAAGGCTATTGAGCAACATGTTGAAGAAAGATGCCAAGGTAAAATGGTCTCTTGAAACCAAGCAGGCTTTTGAAAGTATAAAAACTGCCTTAACTCAAACGCCTGTCCTCACCAGTCCTCAATATGACAAAGACTTTATCATTTTTTCCTTTGCATCTGAGCACACTATAGCTGTTGTCCTTTTACAAAAAGATGATCAAGGTAACGAAAAGCCAATTGCTTTTTTCAGCCGAGCTTTGAGAGATGCACCCTTGAAATATCAAATTATGGAAAAGCAGGCTTATGCCCTGGTCAAAGCCATCAAAGATTTCAGAATTTACATCTTATACTCCCACGTGATTGCCTATGTTCCTAACGCTGTTATAAAGGATATATTAACTCAAGAGGGACTTGAAGGCAAAAGAGGCAAGTGGATTGCCAGCATCCTTGAATACGACATTGAAATAAAACCCACCAAGCTGATAAAAGGACAAGGTGTAGCCAAACTAATGTCTAAAACAAACTTCCAAGCCTTAGACATTAATCAACTGGACAATGAACCGGAGCTGGCGACTCCACAGATCAGTGAAACCTTTTTGCAATCCCCATGGTATGTTGATATTTGCTTTGTATTGTTAAACATGTGTGCTCCCTCGGGATTGTCCAGAACTAAGAAAATATTTTTAAGGATGAAATCCTCAAAATTTTTTGTCATAGATGGTGCTTTGTTTTGGAAAAATCATGAAGGTATTTTGCTTAATTGTTTAACTATAAATGAAACTAACAGCATCATGAAATAATTCCATGCAGGGGACTGTGGAGGACACTTATATTGGAAGTCCACGACTGACAAGATCTTAAGGGCTGGTTATTATTGGCCCTCTCTATTTGCAGACGTCAAGAAGTTTGTTGTTTCATGCCACAAATGCCAAATCTTTGAAGGAAAAAGAAAATTACTGCCCTTGCCCCTTAATCCCATTCTAACCGAGAAACCCTTTCAACAATGGGGTCTCGACTTCATTGGATAAATTCATCCCTCTTCCTCAGGCCAGCACAAGTGGATTTTAACAGCCACCGATTATTTCACTAAGTGGATTGAAGCCATTCCATGTAGGCAAGCCAACGAATCCACCATTATCCAATTCCTTGAGAGCAATATCCTGTCCAGATTCGGCTGCCCTGAGAAAATCATCACTGACAACGCTACTGCTTTCAAATCCAAAAAGATGATCAATTTCTGCCATAAATTCCACATTACCTTAGGCCACTCCATAGCTTACTACCCTCAAGGTAATGGCTTGGCTGAATCTTCCAAAAAAAGCCTCATCAATATCATAAAGAAATTGCTGGAGGAAAACAAAAAGAACTGGCATAGGAAGCTCACAAATGCTCTGTGGGCAGACAAACTTTCCACCAAGAAACCCATTGGGATGACCCCTTATGAACTAGTATATGGCATGGAAGCCAAATTTCCTTCATCTTTGGGCATTCATACTATTAAATTGTTGCAGGAAATTCAGGCTGAACCAAATGACATGCAGAGAAGAGTTAATCAAACCATTTATCTTCAGCAAACCAGAGAGTAAGTCTATGACAAAGCTCAAATACTGCAAGAAAAACTCAAAAAGGTGTTTGATAAGAAGGCCAAAGCAGAGGATTTCTGGGTTGGCAGCAAAGTTCTAAGATGGGATTCGCGAAGAGAGGACAAGGGCAAACATACAAAATTCAATTTTCTGTGGAAAGCTCCATACATTATCAACGCTGTGCAAGGCAATAATACATATTTTCTCAGATCTCTAGATGGCAGCACAGCTGAAGAAGGCCCTGTCAATGGCCGAATGCTAAAGCACTACAATGATCCTTTTGATTGAAAAGAGCAGGCGGTGTTATTTTCTGTACATAGAATGTTTGTATATATCAGCACTTTGATTTTATTTTTGTAAAAATCCATAATGCTAAAGCACGCAGAAGAAAGCAGGCAGTGCTTTACAAGTTAACAGCAAAACAGATAAAGGAAAGCGCTTTTAATAGTTCGAAAGATCAAATCAGTCCAGAATTCAGTACTAAGAAAGTCAAAGCACAGCCATAACAGAAGAATCAAGGCAATCTGACCTGTTGTTCTTGGCTTCTCACAAGGAAAAGCCATCCCCAAGTGGAGCCATTGTTAGCCTCCTGCTGC